>JASPKZ010007259.1:2455000-2687500 GCA_030220185.1 Diploptera punctata
TCAACCATACTAATTTAGTTACACTTGTCTTCGTATAGATGTCATTTTGAGTGGTCCGTGGTCAGCGTTCCGCCTCATACTGACATCTAGGAAACCAAGGTAGTACTAGGACGGGAAAATTCGGTAAATTTTGTTTAGACGCCTTTTCATTCAGGCTTAAGGACTTTTTACGAGCCTCAAAATCTTCAGACTTGGGACCCACGGCTTAAAGTCCCTCCCGGAGGACTTCCTCCTTGGATTTTTCCGTCCTAAAAAATCCATCGACCCCGGCCGGGTTTGAACCCGCGACCCTCGGGACCAGAGGCAAGGAGAATAACCATAACAAAAAAATTGGAACCTAAGATCCCAGTCGTCCTCAACTATATAATGCTGTGAAATATCAAGAAGGCCTTTCGGAACATATGTTCCATCTTCTGTTGAAGACCTTTTTTTTACTTTTACATATATTGCTAGTTTTATTTATAAACTCCAGGCTATCATTTTTTTAATATCCATATCTTTTATATACATTTTTTTCCTCTCCTTATTTTAAGTTCCAGCATGTCGCTTTTGTCGAGAAAATCATAAATTAATACATTCTTAAGTTTCTTGATTCTTTAAACCAACATAATCGTTTATGTCTAATTTTTGCTAAAGGTTAATAAAATAATATAATTTTATATAACAACATAACATAATATTGAAAAAAGTAATATAAAAAAATGCATTTTCTCGAGTTGCACAGGTCTATATAGTGGAAAGGACATATAACCCCAAATCACCTTAGCCCTCGTTTATTTAAAAGTACAAATCAATCCGACTACAGGCCTTAAATGGTTCTTTGCATAGGAAGATGCTCATATTTTTCTAGATGAGATATCAGTCCTCCTTATGCCAAGAACATGCGTCAGGTAGATACTAAGTCGAACCCAGGCATATAATGTGAATATGTAGGCAACATTTATAAATACTTATCACATCTGGAATCGTACCCGTGACTTTCCGGTTTATACCATTTTGCCTTAACCAATTGCACAACGTCCTCACGACATTTGTTTTAGTATACTTTATTGCAATTTTTAAGTCTATTCCTTCTATCTGAATAGCACTGTATTCTGAACTATACAGAAAGAAGGAACAGACTTCAAACATTTATTTCTTCCACTCTACAAAAAATAGTAACACATTTCCAACGTTCCTGGAAAGTGAAGAGTTCAAAGTTCACTATTGTATGCATTCAATATGAGCACCATGTGTTACACGACAAATATCGAAATATTGGCTCATTTCTTGCCACACACGAATTCAGAGCTTCAACAATTTGATGTCACAGATTTTCAAGAGTGCCAGGCAGGGGGGGGATAAAAACTCAAGTCTTTTAAGTATTCCGACAGATAAAAAATTACACGCAGGTTTGTTAAGTCTAGTGACCTGGGAGGTTTGCCGGGGGAGTGGAAGTTGAATTTCTGCTCCTCCTCTTCCATTCCAATGACCTATTGTATCGTGTATGAGTGAGTGAGTGTACATGTGGGCGAGTATGTGGGAATGGGTGGGTGGCACTGTGGGTGTGAGGGAGTGAGTGAGTGAGTGAGTGAGTGTGTGTGTGTGTGTGTGTGTGTGTGTGTGTGTGTGTATGTGAGAGTGAGTGAGTGAGTGTGTGTGTGTGAGTGTGTGTGTGTGTGTGTGAGAGTGAGTGAGTGTGTGTGTGTGTGTGTGTGTGTGTGTATGTGAGAGTGCGTGAGTGATTGAGTGGTGAGTGGTGTGTAATGTGGATGGTATGTGAGAGTGAGTGAGTAGTGAGTGATGAAGTGAGTGTGTGTTGTATTTGTATGTGAGAGTGAGTGAGTGAGTGAGCGAGTGGGTGTGTGTGTATGTGAGAGTGAGTGAGTGTGTGTGTGTGTATGTGAGAGTGAGTGAGTGTGTGTGTGTGTGTATGTAGGAGTGAGTGAGTGTGTGTGTGTATGTGTGTGTGTATGTGAGAGTGAGTGAGTGTGTGTGTGTATGTGAGAGTGAGTGCGTGAGTGAGTGAGTGCGTGAGTGAGTTGCGTGCGTGAGTGAGGTGAGTGACGTGAGTGAGTGAGTGGAGTGAGTGAGTGAGTGAGTGAGTGAGTGAGTGAGTGAGTGAGTGAGTGAGGTGAGTGAGTGAGTGAGGTGAGTGAGTGAGTGAGTGAGGGAGTGAGTGAGTTAGTGAGTGTGTGAGTGAGTGGTGAGTGAGTGAGTGAGTGAGTGAGTGTAGGAGTGAGTGAGTGTGTGCATGCGTGTGTTCGTAAGGTGTGTGCGTGTGTTCGTAAGGTGTGTGCGTGTGTTCGTATGTGTATGCGTGTGTTCGTAAGGTGAGTGTGCGTGTGTTCGTAAGGTGTGTGCGTGTGTTCGTATGTGTATGCGTGTGTTCGTAAGGTGAGTGTGCGTGTGTTCGTATGTGTATGCGTGTGTTCGTAGGTGAGTGTGCGCGAGTGTGCGCGAGTGTGCGCGAGTGTGCGCGAGTGTGCGCGAGTGTGCGCGAGTGTGCGCGAGTGTGCGCGAGTGTGCGCGAGTGTGCGCGAGTGTGCGCGAGTGTGCGCGAGTGTGCGCGAGTGTGCGCGATGTGTTCGCGAGTGTGCGCGATTGTGCGCGAGTGTGCGCGAGTGTGCGCGAGTGTGCGCGAGTGTGCGCGAGTGTTCGTAGGTGAGTGCGCGCGTGCGTGCGCGCGAGCGTGTGAGCGAGCGTGTGTGCGAGCGTGTGTGCGACCGTGTGTGCGAGCGTGTGTGCGAGCGTGTGTGCGAGCGTGTGTGCGAGCGTGTGTGCGAGCGTGTGTGCGAGCGTGTGTGCGAGCGTGTGTGCGAGCGCGTGTGCGAGCGCGTGTGCGAGCGCGTGTGCGAGCGCGTGTGCGAGTGTGTGTGCGAGTGTGTGTGCGAGTGTGTGTGCGAGTGTGTGTGCGAGTGTGTGTGCGAGTGTGTGTGCGAGTGTGTGCGAGTGTGTGCGAGTGTGTGCGAGTGAGTTGCGAGTGAGTGCGAGTGTGTCGAGTGGTGCGTGCGAGTGTGTGCGAGTGTGTGCGAGTGTGTGGCGAGTGTGTGCGAGTGTGTGCGAGTGTGTGCGAGTGTGTGCGAGTGTGTGCGAGTGTGTGCGAGTGTGTGCGAGTGTGTGCGAGTGTGTGCGAGTGTGTGCGAGTGGTGTGCGAGTTGTGTGCGAGTTTGTGCGAGTGCTGTGCGAGGTGCGTGCGAGTGCGTGCGAGAGCGTTGCGAGTGCGTGAGAGTGCGTGCGAGTGCGTTGCGATGTGCGTGCGAGTGCGTGCGAGAGCGTTGCGAGTGTTGCGCGAGGCGTGCGCGAGCGTGCGCGAGCGTGCGCGAGTAGTGCGCGAGTGAGCGCGAGTGAGCGCGAGTGTGCGAGATGTGGGCGAGTGTGTCGCGATGGCGCGAGTGTGCGAGAGGTGCGAGAGTGTGTAGAATGTGCGCGAGTGTGAAGGGTGCGCGGGGTGCGCGAGGGTGTGCGCGGTGTCCGTGCGCGGGGTGCGCGGGGGTGTGCGCGGGTTGTGCGCGGGTGTGCTCGGGGGTTGGGGTTGTGAGGGGGTGGCGGGGGGTCGGGTGGGGGGTGGGCGGGGGGGGGCGGGTGGGCGGGTGCTATTTGGGCGACGAGGGGAGCGATTGAGCGGTGTGAGGGGACGGGTGGGGAGGGTGTGAGCGGAGGGGAAGCGGAGGATCGTGAGCGATGTGAGTGAGTGAGTGAGTGAGTGAGTGAGTGTGTGGGTGGGTGAGGGTGTGAGTGTGTGAGGTGTGGAGTGAGTGATGGGGGAGTGAGTGAGTGAGTGAGTGAGTGAGTGGTGATTGGTGAGTGATGGTGAGTGGGAGTGAGTGGTGGTGAGTGAGTGAGTGAGTGATGATTGCGTGAGTGAGTGAGTGAGGGGTGAGTGAGTGAGTGAGTGAGTAGTGAGTGAGTGAGTGGTAGTGATTGAGTGATTGAGTGAGTGAGTGAGTGAGTGGTGAGTGAGTGGATTAGTGAGTAGTGAGTTAGGGTGCGTGAGTGGGAGTGGTGGGGAGTTGAGTGAGTGAGTGTGAGGGTTTCGATTTTTTAAGTGCTCTGTGTTGGTGTGGCTGAATATGTGTGGGCGTGTGAGTGATTTTTGTGTGTGGTGTGGGTGTGTTGGGTTGTGTACTTAGTTTGTGTGGTGTTTGTTGGTGTGTGTTGTTTGTGCGTGGGTGAGTTGTGTATGGGATTATTATGTGAGTGGTTTGTGTGGGTGTATTGTAGGTGTGTTGGTGAGTGAGTATGGTGAATGATGTGATTGTGTGAGTGTTTTGTGAGTAGTGTGTGTTGGTGTGTGGGTGAGTGTGTGAGTGTGGCTGGTGTGGAGTTTTTGTGTGGGTTGTGTGTGTTGTGTTTGTGTGGGTTGTGTGTGTGTGTGTGGGTTGTGTGGGGTGTGTGTGGGTGTTGTGTGTTGTGTGTTGTCACTGAATTTGGGGTTGGAGTGAGTGATTGTTGAGTGAATGTTTGGTGTGGATGGGTGAGTGAATGTTTGGGTTGTGTGCGTGGTTTGTTGGTGGGGTGTTTGTGTGTGTGTGTGTGGTGTGTGGTTTGTGTGTGTGTGTTTGTGTTGGTTTGTGTGTGTGTGTGTGTGGTGTGTGTGTGTGTGTGAGGGATGAATTGTGTGTGACGGGAGTCAGTATGGTGTGAGTGGGGGTTTTTGTGTTTTTTATGTGTGTGAGTGGGTGTGTGTGTGAGAGTGAGAGATAGTGATGTGATAGTGGAGTGTAGTATTAAGTGTGATGTGAGAGTGTAAGTGTGAGTGTAAGTTTGTGTGTTTGGAGTGTGAGATGTGTGTTTGTGTGAGTGCTAGTGTTTTTGTGTGTGTTTTTTATAATTTGTGGCTGTTCATTGCAAGGGTTCAATGTATATGCTTTACAATATATATATCTTTGTTGTATTCTGAATCTATTTGCGTGTAATTTTTCTTTATATAATAATGTATTGACGAAGTTTATGTATCTGTTTAGCATCTGGAGTGTGTCTAAATTTATGGATATTATGTACCCTATAAATTCAGTCGTGTATTCACTCACTAATTTCTGTTTATGATTTGTCCAGTTTCCGTATAATTCTTTAATAGTATACTTTTGGAAAGTTTCTTCCACTGGCTAGTTTTGAGCATTCAAATAAAATATGTAACACGTCTGTTCTGCTACTCCAAGTGTACACATGGTGGAGTTCTTTATTTTAAATCTGTAGAAGTAATCGTTTAGTCTTCCACATAGAACATATTAGCCAAAAATGTTCCAAACTAATAAACGCATTAGCTAAGTCAGCAGAAGTCATGAGAATAATCCATACTTTCAGTTATTTCATATGGAGCACCAGTCTGGATTGAAATACTCAATAATCAACATTCTGCAACAAAACTACAAAGAGTTCAGCAACTGATAAACATCAGGACAGCTAAATCATTTCGAACTACCTCAAATCAAGCATTGTGCGTATTAACAAGAAATCTTCAAATAATGCTTGAAATACAAAAGGTAGCAGCCGACTATCAGATCAAAAAAGGAAATTCTATGGAAACTTAAGTGGGCACGGCATTACATACACTCTGTATGTGTTCGTCAGTGTGTGTGTTTGTATGTTTGTGTTTCTGTTTGTTGTGTGTTTGTGTGTGTTTATGTGAAATTGTATTTGTGTGTGTTTATGTTTGTCTGTATGTGTGTTTATGTGTATTTCTGTTTATGTGTATTTGTGTTTCTGTTTATGTGTGTTTTGTGCTTCTTTGTATGAGTGTGTGTTTGTGTGTGTAACTGCGTGTGCTTTTAAGCGGGTGTGTGCGTCTGAGTGTTTGTATATTTGCATCATTTATGTGAGCGTTTGTGCATTATTGTGCCTGAGTGTGTTTTTGTGCGTACGTGCGAGTGTGTGTATATGTGTGCGTATGCGTGTGTATGTGCAAAAATGTGAGTTGTGGTGTGTATGTGTACGTGCTTGTGCGTGCGGACATGTGTGCATGTGTGTGCGTGCTTGCGCATGCGTATATGTAAATATTTATGCGTGTGCGTGTTTGTGCCTGGTGTTTGTGTGTGTATACTTTTGTGCTAGTGTGTTTGTGTTTGAATATGTGCATGTTTGTGTGTAAGTGTGTTTGTGCGCATGAGCGAGTGTTTGTGCGTGTGTGTCTGTAAGTATTTGAGCGTATGAATGTTTGTGTGTGTGTACGTGTGCATGCTTGTGTTTGTGCGTCTGTGCGTGTATGTGAGTAATTGTGTGTGTTTGTTTAAATATGTGTAAGTGCATTTGTGCATGCTTGTGACTGATTGTGTTGTTGTGCGTGTATGTGTGTATTAATATACGTGTGTATATGTGCGTTTGTGTGTTTGCTCGTGCGTTTATGGTTGTTTGTGCATGTGTGCAGACGTGTTTATACGGGCATGTGTGAATTAGAGTTTGTGCTTGTGTGTGCATAAATACGCCTGTTCATGCGTGTATGTACGTGTTTGTGAAGGAGTATGTGTTTGCAGGATTGTGCGTCTATGTGTTCGTGTTTTTGAGCGTGTGTGTGCGTTTTCGAGCGTGCGCGTGCTGGTGTGCTTATTTTTTGTGCGTGTGCGTGTGTTTGAGTGTTTGAGCTAGTGACACTGAGTGTGTGTATGTTTGTACGAGTTATGAGTTTTTATCTTTGTGTATGTGGAAGTTTGCGTATTATGCACGTGTGTGCATGTATGTGCGTGTTTGTGTGATTTTCACGTGTGTGTGCATGCAAGAGAATGTGTGTTTTTGCGTCGTGTGAGCGTTGTTATGTATGTTTGCGCGTCTGTGTTCATGTTTGTGCATATGTATGCGTTTTGTGCGTGTTTGTGCGTGTGAGTCTGCGTGTGTATGACCATGTAAACGTGTGTGCAATTTTTTTGTGTAGTTGTGCTTGTATGCGCGTTTTTGTTCCTGTTCGTGTGTATGCGTGCGTATTTTGTGTGTATTTGTGTATATACGTGTTGTGTATATGTGTGTTTTCGCGCGTGTATCTTTTATGTCTGTGTGCTATGCGTGTTTGTATGTTTGCATGCGAGCGTGTTAAGTATGTGGGGGCATGTATGTTTGTGCGCGCGTATGTGTGTACGTTTTGGTACGTGCATGTCTGTATGTGTTCCGGACTTTTCGAATATATGTGAGTGTTTCTGCTTATGAGTGTTTGTGTGTGCATGGGTGTGTGTGCGTCTGTGTGTGTGCGTTTTTGTGCGTGTGTCTTTGTGTGTGTGCGCATATGTTTGTTCATTGTGCGTGTATGTAAGTTTTTATTTAAGCATACGTGTGCAGTATATACGTGTTTCCGTGTGGTGCTGTATGTGCGCATGTTTGAGAGTGAATGTATGCGTGTGTGCATTTGATTATGTATATGTGTATGTGTGTATGCGTGTTTTTTTCTATTATTGTGCCCGTTTGTTTGTCTTCGTGTGTGAACATCTCTGTGCGTCACTGCACGTGTTTCCCATGTTTGCGCGTAATCACTCGTGCCAGTGCATGTATGTATGTGTGAGTGTAGTACTTGTTTGAGTGTGTGTGAACCCTTGTGCTAGTTTGTGCATGTGTGCTTGTGCGTGTTTGTGTGCGTATGCTCTTTTGTGTATGATTGTGTGTGTGCTTGTAGGTTAGCTTGTGAAAATGTGCGCGTAGTTTTGTGCGTGTAATTCCGCCTGTAATCATGCATGTTCGCATATATGTGGGTTTGTTTGTATGTGTGCGTGTAATTCTGCATGTGTGCGTGTGATTCTGCATGTGCGCGTGTGGTTGCGTGCGCGTTTTTAACGTATGTATGCGGTTGATTTTGCGGGTATTTGCGTATGTTCTTGCGCGTATGTATGCATTTGTTTGTATGTGTTCTTGTGTATATGTGTTTGGCGTGAATGTTTCTCTGTTTCTGTGCGTGTGTTTGTGCACTTTTTTGCGTGTTTGAGCGTGTGTCTTCCCGCGTTTGTTTGTGCGCCTTTGTATGTGCGTGAGTTTGTGCACTTATGTTAGTTTGTTTGTGCGTGTGTGCTCGTTATCATGATTGAGCACGTGTGTTTTTTGTTTGTGCCTGCGTTTGTGCGAGTGGGATTGTGTGCGCGTGCGTTTGTACGCGTGTACCTGATGTGTGATTGTTTTTGAGCACATACGTTTGTGGGTGTGTGTATCTGTGCACGCATATTTGTGTGGAAGTGTAATTGTGCGCAGTGTTTGGGTGTGCGTGTGTTATCGCACGTACGTTGGTGCACGTATTTGTTTGTGTGTGCTTTGTACGCGGGAATTTTGTGTGCGTGTGTATTATTATTAATATTAATATTAGCATCGCTAGGATTGTTTCAATTTCATGAATAATTTTAAAGGTCGCTGAAAGTATTATTAGATTTGAAAATTACAGTACGGTACAGTTGAAAACTAGTGATTGTATATTTCACTTTCGCTTATATATGAAATTTCCTTCTCAAGGCAATTTTTGTTTTGGAAGAATATATATATATATATATATATTTACTACAGGAATCTTAAATTTATTTATATCACAAAGGTGTCAAGTCATGTTTTGTCAAAATAAAGTTTGATGTCTCCTTAGATTTTCCATGGAAACCACTACTATTGAGAAGTGTAAAACAGTTCACTCATGGCTTTACTTACCTCCAATGTTTGTCACACCTTTAAGGAAGTTTGGATCATTTAGAACTAAAAGTAAGCTTTCTAGGTTTCATGAATTTTTTTTCTACTTATCCTTGATTTACGTAGGCCTCGTTTAAATGAAAGTCATTTTTTGTATCACTTGATGTACTGAATACATATTTGAAACCTAACTCATTGTACATGATAACAATTTAAATTAAAACATTCAAAAATAATATTTTTCATCCTTCCAGATAACATTTTCTTTTTTCTGTTTTAAAATTAAGCTCAATCTTTAATATAAAAGCGACGTGGCACCTAGCACGATATTTAATTACGCACTTAAACACCACGTAAATGCAATAAATAATTATAAAATTATATATTAAAAATATTTAGGCCCGGAATTTAATTATCTTTAACTCATTTTATTCGTAAATATGAAAAAAGGGTGGGACTATTTCCTGTCATGGCCACTCTGGTTACAACAGTTATTCTCAACACTATTAAAATTCACACTTATTTACAGTTTAAAACATCACAGTTAATATATGAAGCAGCGATAATCACAATACTACGTTGATAATAACTAATTTATGTCCGAATTTAACCCAGTAAAGCACAAACAAATGTATATATTTAACCGCGTAAAACAAAAAAAGGGCGTTTCATGGGATTCATCCTACGTTAGAGTAAGTGAAATAGGTTAGGTTAGCTTTTAAGTTCGTTCCATTTTAAATGTGTTTAAATACTTAAAAAATTACCTCATATATGTAAATCCAAAATGGCCGACGGTTACAACGTAAAAAACATTTTACGTTCACATTACACTAACATACTTTCACGATGGTAATTTTCCGGAGATAAATGTTAACAAATATCACCTGGTAATGGGATAAATTGCGTTAAAAAGTCTTACGTTGCGTAAATAAATACCTGGTTATGTACAACTCCACCATATAAACTATGTGAATGTAATGTATATTACTTAGCCTATCAGCCGGCTGCCCACTTGTGCCATTTTATATAATCTAGAGAATGTGTGCATGACGTGTTCACACCGTAGCTGTAACGGCCACCACAAAATGTCACAATATTCTGGACTGTCTCTCGTCTTATCCTGGCTGAAAGTCCCTAGAAAATGTCTTCCCGATAGCGATTTAGTTCACTACACAACCTGTAGCTCAGCACGTGCTGTATTCTTCACTTTATATGATTTATTTATTGCAGGAAATATCTACACCAATTATTTTCATCCGTCTACTGCTTGATTTGTTCATGAACTTAGATTACCTATATCCATCCATAATACTTCTGCCCGAGGGCAGGTCTTTCACTGCAATCGTAGCATTTTCATGCTATGATTTGCAGCTTTGCTAGGGAATTATAGGTGTGGTAGCTTCCCGTTACTTTTCACACCGGTGAAGGATGATGGTGGTGGTGATGATGATGATGATGATGATGATGATGATGATGATGATGATATTGATGATAATGATGATAATGATAAGGATTATGATGATGGCCGAATGATTTTCGGGGACCGTTGAGCCCTAAGCTTCCTGACATTTGTCTTACAAGTGAGGAAAACCCCCGAAAAAACCTCACCCAGGAGTCTGTCTCGATCGGGGATCGAACCCGGACCCGCTGCGTGACAAGGCAGCACGCTACCTCGAGACCACAGCGATGGACATTTACCTATATAGACATTATTAGTATAATGTTCCCCTTTAAAAAATATAAATTCTCTGATGTTATTGCACGACTCTTATTTGTTGTCGGATACAAAAATTATCACTTGTTATGTTACATGTTTCTGTAGATCAACATTGTCATTCAGGTCTAATTTACAATAAAAGCTGAAAAAATATATAGTAGATGGATAAGGTTCGCACTTTTCTACAAAATTTGAAACGAGATATCGCTGGGTGTCAGCGCTGAGTGTCTGCAGTCTTCATAAAAGATACACTTGTTTCTAATTGCATTTACAGAGTGAGTAGACACGCGCCACCATAATGTAAAAGCAAGTTTTAAAAATACAAATTTCATCGCTAATCGAACACACGACTTTTTGGCCTATAGCACTAATATATTGCCAATGCTTTTAAAATTCATGACGAAACAATAACAACGTTAAATAGGGAAATTGGTGAAAATAAAATTAAGTGGTTAAGTCTTACGTATACTGGTTTCGAAACACAAAAAAATAGCTAAAGCCATTAAAAAACATGATAAAAATGTAAGAATTGCATACGGAACAAACAACAAATTAAATAATATAATCTCAAATAAAATAAAAGAACAAAAGGTGTTTACAAACTAAAATGCAGTAGCTGTGAATAGTTTAATATTGGTAGAACGACAAGAAATTTCAATATATGATTGAATGAATATCTAAAGGACTTCAGACTTAATGAGGGTAAATCTAGTCTTGCAAAACATATCCTAGAAACAGGTCACCAATTTAATACTATCGATAACATATTATCCATTATTCATAAAGAAAACAACTTGAAGATTAATATTCTTGAAGATGTCGAGATACTGAAAGAGAACAGAAACACCTGCTTAATGAGAACATACCCAATGATGCCAACCCTCTCTACAAGATTCTCACAAACAACTAGTACCAATAGTTGAATGCAGGCTTTCACGGCCGGTAATCATAATGTTGAGTGATTCCGGGTTATGTGGCCGTGGTCCATAGTTGGTGTTGATACCAGACGTTTCGCCCTCAACTGCGGAGGGTGAGTGGGCGTGGCTCTTGCTGATTGGCTAATGGTCAGCAAGAGCCACGCCCACACACCCTGCACCCACCACTAATACAACGTCCACAACGTCCGCAGCACGCCTAGAAGCACTCGCCACTGAAGAT
Organism: Diploptera punctata; assembly: GCA_030220185.1. NCBI lineage: Eukaryota > Metazoa > Arthropoda > Insecta > Blattodea > Blaberidae > Diploptera > Diploptera punctata. The sequence continues at coordinate 2,466,438 of JASPKZ010007259.1, forward strand.
GCCCTCCGCAGTTGAGGGCGAAACGTCTGGTATCAACACCAACTATGGACCACGGCCACATAACCCGGAATCACTCAACATTATAACTAGTACCAATTTACATGCTGAGGATGGAGCATATGTTCCGAAAGTACTTCACATCTTACAGTCTTTATAAAGTTGAGAACGACTGAGATTACAGGTATCTGTTATGAATCCCGTCCAGGCATTTATTTTTCTTATCATACCATATATATATATATATATATATATATAATTTTAATATATTGCCTTCACCTATTACGTAACTTGGGTCCATCTTAACATATTTCAATTCATTTTTTATATGTGTGCTATGTTGGTACTTACATTCAAAAAACAAATATGTCCACTCGTTTCATTGTTTTGCCCTAACCTTTTTATACTCCTAAACCACAAAAGGATTTTCAAATCAATGGCATTAACTGTTGTGAACCACACATTGTACAGATACATAGTAACTGCTTCGCTGGATGTTTTATAATTATTATTCCAGAGATATCAATCTCGGGACAGAAAAAATAGGCCTATCACAAGTGCGCCGTCTATCCCTGTAAAATGACACACAGGAGCTGCCGGTTGCGTGGAGTTAGTTTAGTGTAAAAAATGGAGAAACTAGTTTTAAAACGGAATAAGAAAATAATATCAGAAAGTGCCTCAACTCTTTTCAAAAAACGTTAAACTGAAAACATATAAAACTGTTATTCTACCAGTTATATTATAATAATAATAATACTTACTTACTTACTTACTCACTGGCACTATCGAACCCGTAGGTTCATGGCCGCACGGACATAAGCTCTCCATACATCCCTATCCTGAGCTAATGCTTTCCAATCATTCCCTGTATAATCTACTTCCCTCAAATCATAGTTAATGTAGTTCTCCCACCTCATTCTTGGTCTACCAACTGGGCGTTTTCCTTCTGGCTTTCCTACAAGAAGTTTCCATGCACGTCTTTCATTCCCCATACGCGCAACATGTCCTGCCCATCGCAGTCTACGGGACTTAACTGTTCTTATTATATCTGGCTTCCTATAAAGACCATGTAGTTCATTGTTATGTAGTCTTCTCCATTCACCTGTCTGTTCATCTCTCTTTGGTCCAAAAATTTTCCTAAGAACTTTATTCTCAAATACTCGTAATCTCCTTTCCTCCCTTAAAGTAAGAGTCCATGTTTCGCACCCATATAATATAACTGGTAGAATAATAGTTTTATATATTTTCAGTTTAACGTTTTTTGAAAGGAGTTGGGACATCAAAAGTCTCTGCAATGCATAATAGCATGCATTTCCAGAATTGAGCCTATGTTTAATTTCTTTGTGCATCTCATTCCTATTTGTGATTATTGTTCCTAGGTATTTGAATTCAGCCAATTCCTCAAAATTTCCCTCATTTGTCATTAGCTGTCCATTTCCATTATATAATGTATTTCTACGTGTGACCATATATTTAGTTTTACTGATATTTACTTCCAGTCCTAATTTCTTAGTGTTACTCAATAGTGTGTGCGTGTTGGCCTTTAGTATCTCCTCGCTATCGGCCAGTAGTACTACATCATCAGCATAAACTAACAGCTTATTAATACCATTCAGTTGTAAGCCTTCCTCATTCTCTAAAGATTTAATGGCATGCTCTAGTACAAAATTAAATAGTAGAGGAGATAGTGCATCTCCTTGCTTCAACCCATTCTGGATTTCAAAAGTGTCTGAAAACTGTTTGCCTACACGCACCCTACTCGTTGAGCCATTTAGACACATTCGTATAAGTCTAACTAACTTTTTAGGAATTCCGAACTCCAGCAGGATACTATATAACTTCTCCCTCTTAATTGAATCATATGCTTTTTTGAAGTCTACGTATAGTTGATGTACAGTACCATTATATTCCCATTTCTTTTCTAAAATCTGTCTTATACTAAAAATCTGATCTGTTGTAGACCTGTTTCTTCTAAATGCACATTGATGATCTCCTAGAATGTCATCAATATAGGGAGTAAGTCTGCTTACTAATATATTTGTTAGAATTTTGTACGAAGTTGAAAGTAATGAGATGCCCCTATAGTTGTTGCAATCAGTTTTATCTCCTTTCTTATAAATTGGTACGATAATTGATTCCTTCCATTCATCTGGAAGAGCTTCTTTTTCCCAAATCATACTAAGCAACCAGCGTATCTTGTCCATCAATTTTTCTCCCCCTGATTTTATCAGTTCTGCTGGGATCTCATCTGAACCTGATGCTTTATACATCTTCAATTTTTCAATTGCCATTTCAACCTCTAATGCACTTGGCTCTGCGACTAGCATTTCTGCTGTCTGTAACTTATCCTCCTCAATGTCCTGTTCTGTATGTACATTTAATAGCTGATTAAAATAACTTTTCCATCTATTTAATATACTCCTGGAATCTGCAATCATATCCCCATTTTCATTCCGAATTATGTTTGTTCTAGCCTGAAACCCTTTCTTCTCTATACTAATTCCCTGATATAATTCTCTAATGTTCCTATTTTTTGCATTCATTTCAAGATCATTAATCTTCTCTCTCAAATATTCCCTCTTTTTACTCTTTAGTAACTTGGTGGTTTCCCGTCTAACACTACCCAATTGCTCTAAATTTACCTCATTTGGCTCGTGTAACCATTTCATTTTTGCTAGCTTTCTTTTCTTTACAATGTCGGCACATTCCTCATCAAACCATTTCTTGTTTTGCCTCTTTTTTAAACAACCAATGCTTTCTGATGCTGACAATTTAATAGTATCTCTTATAGCCTCCCATTCTTTATTTATATCAGTTTCTTCTTCGTTTGCCACATTGTCATCTGAATATTCCAGTACTTCAAATCTATTAGCAATTTTGATTTGGTATTCTTGCCGCATTTCATCATTTTTCAAGTTTTTTAATTCAATTTTACAGAATCATCTTTAGCGTTTGTTCCTCTCATAAGCGATAGCCGTTGTCTGATTTTCACTCTGACCAGATGATGATCCGAATTGCAGTCTGTCCCTCTAACTGATCTAACATCGATGATGCTACTGTGCCAGCGTTTATCCACTAATACATGATCTATCTGGTTCCGAGTTTCTCCATCTGGGGACGTCCAGGTGTATTTATGAATATCCTTATGCTGAAATGTTGTGCTCTTAACAATGAGATTCTTTGATGTGGCAAATGTGACTAATCTAACCCCGTTGTCGTTACTATCTTCATGAAGACTGAATTTGCCTATTGTTGGTTTGAATATATCTTCCCGCCCCACTTTTGCATTAAAATCTCCTAAGACAATTTTCATATGATATCGTGAAAGGCTATCAAATAAGCATTCTAATTCTTCATAGAACTCATCCTTGATCTTGTCATCTTTATCTTCTGTGGGGGCATGTACATTTACAATTATAAAATCATGTTGTTTACCCTTTAGAATTATGTATGATACCCTATCACTAACAAACTTAATATCTCGGATAGCGGATAGGATCCTCCTTCTGACTAAAAAACCCGTTCCAAATGCAGGTCTTTCTGCACCCCCGTAGTATAATGCAAAGCTTCCTGATTCCTGACTACCTTCTCCTGGCCACCTAACTTCCTGTAAAGCGACTATATCCAAGGGCGATTTATCTAATTCCCGCGTTAATATCTCTAGTGCCCCGCTATTGTATAAAGTCCTAACATTCCATGTTCCTAGGAACATGTCCCTGTGTTTGAGCCTTTGGCATGGGTTCCCTGAAGTAGTCCCCGCCCGGAGAACCGAATGGGGGACTATTTGACCTCCGGAAAATTTTACCCCAGTTGAACCCATGTCCGCATTTCTTGACGGTTGTATTTTTACGGTGAAAGATCGTCACTCTTTCGCCCAAGGTACTTTTTTCGTCTGGCTTATCACCTTCGACCAGTCCGGCATGGGTAACCCTATCGGCAGCAATGCTACCGCCGGCATAGCTCTCAGGATCATTTAAGCACACAAGCCACTCCACCACGACAAGGTAAAGATACCATGGAGGGATTCTTAATAATTATATATAATAATAAAATAATAATAATAATAATAATATAATAATAATAATAATAATAATAATAAATAATAATAATAATAATAGCTTTATTTTACCTGGCAGAGTTTAAGGCCTTAAGTCCTTGTCCTACCACCCAACCAGGTTTAAAAAAAATACAAAAGAAAAGTCTTAAATCTAAATTACAATATATATATATATATATATATATATAAACGATTACAAGTTATGAATACAATACAATTAATATTTATAATGTATTTTGATTTACTCTAAATTTAACGGAATTAAATATATAATATGTTACAAGATATATAAAAAAACGAGGAAAAGATTAATGACATAGTAATAAAATTAAATAAATAGAGAAAAATTAATTATTAGACAACAGGTAACTGTATAAGCGTGACTTAAAGGGGCCAAGTGTGCGGCAACCCCTGATATCTTGAGGAAGGAGAATTCCAGGAGCGGGCGGAGGCTACTGTGAAGGAAGTAGAATAGGAGGAAGTGCTATGAAGAGGAATTTGTTAGCAGACTGCTATCTTGTGACCTAGTGTCAAATATTGTGGTAGGAGGATAACTTCTCAAATCTGGACGCCAGGTAAGGTAGGAATGTTAGGAATTCAGAAGCTTGAAAAGTAGCGAAAGAGAGTGCAATTTACGTCTGTCAGTAAGACGGAGCCAAGAGAGGTTATTAAAGTGTTCGGAAATATGGTCATAAAGGCGGATATTGAAAATGAAACGAATGCAAGCATTATGAACACGCTGCAGTCTCTGCGACAAGGCATAGTTTAGATCATTATATATAATGTCACAATAATCGAAGTGTGGTAACACAAGATTCTGCACTAGGATTTGTTTTTAACGAAACTGGGAGAAAATTCTTTAAACGTCTAAGATAATGTAAGATGGAGAAAGTCTTTTTACATATGTGTTTCACTTGTGTTTGCCAGGTTAAATTTGCGTCTAGATGTAGTCCAAGATCTATTACTGAAGAAGAATAAGGGATTATTATATTATTTATAGTAATGTTTGGAAGTGTAGATATGTCAAAGGTTGTAAGCAGTCTTTGTTGTCCCATTAGAATTACTTGTGACTTGTTAGGATTTAGATTTAGACCGATACTTGAAGACCAGTTAAAGATGGATATGAGATCGTCATTCATTTTCATCAAGCTGTTATAGAGAGAATGAGGAGGTGAATGTAGGTAAATTTGGAGATCATCAGCATAGAGGTGATAACGGCAGTGCTTTAGTACAGTTGGCAAATCATTTATGTAGATTGAGAAAAGAAGAGGTCCGAGAACACTGCCCTGGGGGACTCCAGCCGGCACGTTACGCCAAGTCGAAAGATCTAGAGTTTAATGAAAACGTATTGTTGACGACCGTGCAGGTATGAGTCGAACCAGGGATACAGCGCTATCAGACAAATGTAGGTGCTTGAGCTTTATCATAAGTAAGTCGTGGTCTACTGTGTCAAAAGCTTTGCTGAAGTCAAGTAAGGTTAAAGGAGTCAATTGACGTCTGTCCACAGCTTCACGAATATCTTCGGTAATTTTTAGCAAAGCTGTGGTTGTGCTATGACCAGATCTAAAGCCGGATTGATAAGGATCAAGGAGGTGATTTTCTTGGAGATAATCAGTCATTTGCTTATGTACAATATATTCCAGGGCTTTAGATAATGTCGGAAGGATGCTAATCGGTCGGAAGTCATTACAGTTAGTTAGTAGGTACTTATTTTTGGTATAGGCCGAACTCTAGACTGTTTCCATACAATAGGGAAGATAGAAGTTATAAGGGAAGCATTGAAAATATGAGTCACTGTGGGTGAGAATAATGTCAATGATTTTATTTAGCATTAAAATGCTGATGTTATCTGTTCCTTGCGCATTGGATTTAATCCGCTTGAGTGCTTTTTTAACGTCTATAGGCGAAATGTCGTAAAAGTAAAATTTATCTCTTTCCTATATGTGGGGATGGGGATAAGTCTTTAAGAATGTCTATTTTAGTCTTGTTGTCTGGAGGTGTCATGGGTATTGAGGTAAAATGTTCATTTAAGTCATCTACAGAAATGTCTATAGAGTCAGTTGAGGGATTCAACTGTCTAAGTCCCATTGCACGGAGATTTCGCCAAGTGTCCCGTGCACTTATTTCAGGTCCGATTATACTGTGGGCGTGTCGTAGTTTGGCATTACGTATAGTTTGTGTAGTTGTGTTTCTAAGTTGTTTGTACAGTTGCCAGTTCTCGTCATTTTTATGTCGTCTGTATGTTCGGTATGCTTTGTCTCGTTTTGACATAAGTTCACGTATTGAAACATTCATCCAGGGAGCAGGGGAGCGGGAAAATCGTCGGGTTTTTACTGGTGCATGTCTGTCGTATAGTTGTAGTATCAGTGTATTAAATGTGTCTACTTTTTCATCAACTGATCTAAGATTCCATATTGAATACCAAGGTAGTTCTAGATAATCGATTTTTTAAACATATACGAGTGTTGGGGCTTGTCATGGCAACTATCTTTTTGTGAGAATTTGAGCATGGATGAAAAATCTAAAATATACATATGACAGAACAATGGATAAACGAAATTTACGGAATTTAACAACACGCCAACATTTTTCTCCTCATGTTTATTAGGGTAATTGTCATATCTATACAGTTTTCATGTTCCAGAATCATTACATCACACCTTTTTATTTTTTCACTCTTTTTTTTTACTCTCTTCCTCACTCACTAACTCGCTCTCTCTCTCATCCTACAGGCCCTCAAAGTAGTCTCCTGCAACGTTCACAACATGGTGCCAACGATGTGGGAGGCGCCGAATACCATCTCCTTCACCATTTTCTTCACCATGTGTGAATCTGGTCATCTATTGTTGAACAGCATTTGTAATATCCATTCGTGTCCCAAACCGTAAAAAAGAAAAGAGAGTGAAAAAAAAATAAAAAGGTGTGATGTAATGATTCTGGAACATGAAAACTGTGTTGATATGACAATTACCTTAATAAACATGAGGAGCAAAATGTTGGCGTGTTGTTAAATTCCTTAAATTTTGTTTATCCCTTGTTGTTTCATATGCAGATTTTAGATTTTTCACCCACGCTCAAATTCTCACAAAAAAGTAGTTGCCATGACGTATGCCCCAACCCTCGTATTTTATTAATATATTTTTTTCAGAGTAATAACCTATAATTTTTAAGTTATTAGATTGCACTTGTTTGTCCAAAATTATAAATGTTTAAGTTACTTGTTACGAGATATCAACAGCATCTTTTAAAACTAACTGAAGGTAAAATTTAACAAAATAACATAAAAACATCGAGAAGTCTCTTTAAAATGACGTCGTTATGCATCAACGGCTAAGCACCATTTAAAAAATTGAGATTTTGAGGTCATCTGTTGCACTGGCTCCTGAAGTAAGTGTACGTACAGACTTTAGCGCCAAATCTTTAAACATATCCTTATTATTAAAGAAAATGTAAACGCCATCAGTCCTATCAGAGATTCTGAGTTTTGCAACAAACGGCTATGATACTAGATCTTGATAAATACTAATCTAAATTTTGCATCTTGTAACTTAGCGCCCAATATTCCCACTCTTAAATTGTTGATGCATAACTGAGTATTGTTGGTTTGGCGCTACAATAAATAGTAAAGATTGTCAAGTCAGTGTGATTTGTTAATGTTAAAATCACATCCACAGCTCAGGAAATTTTAGGTACGGTTTATAAGAACTGCCCTGAAAATCGAAAGGCATCTTCTGTCTCACTGCAGGTATCTAACAGGTTTATTTATTATGTGAATCATATATTTTTCGTACATGAAGTCCATATACTCCTATTTTATAAACATAACAATAAAAAATCAATCGCTTACCAATTCAGAGATCATTGAAATAGGCAACGTAGTTAGGGGATCAGTTTATAAAATACATTGTCTTATTTTTTATGAAATGAAAAGAGTATTTTTTTCTAAATTTGTTCTATGATAATTTTAATGCAATATATATATATATATATATAAATTTCCAATTGAATGATACATATTAAAAATGTGAGATAAAGTATTTTTATTATTTACTCTTGTTCCTCTGGAGTACATTATTAGTCATGTACTGTATATGCCTTTTAAAACATATTATAATTTTAAATAAAAATTGTGTGTGCAAGTTGATGGATGTCTATCAATATATTTTGCTGCATGCAATAAAAAAACTGATGTCGCAGCATACCTCATTTTTTATGTTTGTGTGTTTTTTTTCATATGTATGTAATTGTATGAAAAAATTGAATTCATTTAGAAAACATTATTCATTTAACACGCACATTTCATAATGTAATATGTGTGAAGTATTACAAAACAATACAATATAGGCCCTATAAACACATACCCAATAATAAGTGTATTGTGAAAAACAAACGCTACTAATATTATGATACAACATTTTACATCAACAGGGCATATCCATTACCTTGACTCTTGGCTGGTTGATACATAATAAAATACCCCTTCTATTATATATTAGCTGTGTAAACGCCCTCTTTACAGCGCTTAACTAATTCTCATTATAACCCGGTCAAGTTAGCTAAAAAATAGGGATAGGCTTACAAAAATTCGCATAGAGCTGAAAATTGGTACGAATGTTGGGAACATCATTATGAATAAAATGTGAAAAGTCCCCATCGATTCCACATCTGCAAAAAAAATATTAAAGGTCAAAGTTCGCGAATATGGGTTTTTTGCATTTTTCTGCCAAACGGTAAGTTTTATCATAAGGATATGTCAGACAAACGTTGTAGACAATGAAATTATCTACAACAATTGTTTTCATACTTTTTTCATAAGTATCACCATTCTTGAGATATCACCATTTGAACTACTGAAAACAATAATATGCACGCTTTCCAACCGCAAGTTAACCTCCTATACATCATTGGATATTTAATATAATAAAAATATTGGTTGAATAACTTACATATACAAATTATATATTATATGATTGTGAGAATATACATAAAAAGAAACTCAGTCCCTAATTTAATTGGGCCATATAACCTTAAGCAACATCTGCCGACTATTCTATTTTTGTCCGGGTGCCGACAGTCATATAGGCCTACCTGTTTTCTTTTTTCTGGAAGGCATAAACGAAAGACTTTTCCTTTACAGTGAATACACGTGGCTATCGATACACGTGCTTGTTAATAATATTTCTTACACCAATTTGTTCTGTTTAATAATTTTAAAAAGTCGCAATTTTGCTTTCTTTGTAAATAAACCTTTGACTGAAAATGAAACTGTTATTATTGATCGTGGAATGAAGACTTTGAAAGAAATTATGGGTTTTCTGAACACCTGAAGGACAAGAAATCTGTGACAATTAATGTGCAGTGCTGTAAAATGTACACTCGGAATAGTTCTATTGCTGCAGTTAAAAGACCGCATGAGATGGAGCAAGCCAGTACATCTGAAATCAGTCTACCTCGTACTAAAGCACGCGTAAGTGAATCCGTTTCTTGTTTTTAAAAAATATTGCTTATTTTGTGGAAATGAAGCGAATGAAGAGGCTGAGAAGGAAAATGCGCAAAATGTTAGACGTAAAATTCATAAACTTGCTACACTTGAATTTAAAGAAACAATTCCGAAGGTATCTCGGACTCGTTCTGATGATGTAGAAAAAAAATGTCTGCATGTGTGCAGTACGGATATGACTTAGTTGCTGCCGAGGCTAGGTACCATAATAATTGCTATAATTTCTTCTTGAGACCCACCACTGGGGGTAAAATCGGTGTTCTCAAGATGAATCTACTAATGTTGCTATGGAGAGAAAAGTGATGACTGTCAATTTTCATTGGAAGAATTACGAAACGATTGTAAAAATCCAGCTTTAGATAATAAAACAATTAAGATTCGATTGAAGTTAAAGTATGGTCCAGCTTTAGATAATAAAACAATTAAGATTCGATTGAAGTTAAAGTATGGTCCAGCTTTAGATAATAAAACAATTAAGATTCGATTGAAGTTAAAGTATGGTCCAGCTTTAGATAATAAAACAATTAAGATTCGATTGAAGTTAAAGTATGGTCCAGCTTTAGATAATAAAACAATTAAGATTCGATTGAAGTTAAAGTATGGTCCAGCTTTAGATAATAAAACAATTAAGATTCGATTGAAGTTAAAGTATGGTCCAGCTTTAGATAATAAACAATTAAGATTCGATTGAAGTTAAAGTATGGTCCAGCTTTAGATAATAAAACAATTAAGATTCGATTGAAGTTAAAGTATGGTCCAGCTTTAGATAATAAAACAATTAAGATTCGATTGAAGTTAAAGTATGGTCCAGCTTTAGATAATAAAACAATTAAGATTCGATTGAAGTTAAAGTATGGTCCAGCTTTAGATAATAAACAATTAAGATTCGATTGAAGTTAAAGTATGGTCCAGCTTTAGATAATAAAACAATTAAGATTCGATTGAAGTTAAAGTATGGTCCAGCTTTAGATAATAAAACAATTAAGATTCGATTGAAGTTAAAGTATGGTCCAGCTTTAGATAATAAAACAATTAAGATTCGATTGAAGTTAAAGTATGGTCCAGCTTTAGATAATAAAACAATTAAGATTCGATTGAAGTTAAAGTATGGTCCAGCTTTAGATAATAAAACAATTAAGATTCGATTGAAGTTAAAGTATGGCCCAGCTTTAGATAATAAAACAATTAAGATTCGATTGAAGTTAAAGTATGGTCCAGCTTTAGATAATAAAACAATTAAGATTCGATTGAAGTTAAAGTATGGTCCAGCTTTAGATAATAAAACAATTAAGATTCGATTGAAGTTAAAGTATGGTCCAGCTTTAGATAATAAAACAATTAAGATTCGATTGAAGTTAAAGTATGGTCCAGCTTTAGATAATAAAACAATTAAGATTCGATTGAAGTTAAAGTATGGTCCAGCTTTAGATAATAAACAATTAAGATTCGATTGAAGTTAAAGTATGGTCCAGCTTTAGATAATAAAACAATTAAGATTCGATTGAAGTTAAAGTATGGTCCAGCTTTAGATAATAAAACAATTAAGATTCGATTGAAGTTAAAGTATGGTCCAGCTTTAGATAATAAAACAATTAAGATTCGATTGAAGTTAAAGTATGGTCCAGCTTTAGATAATAAAACAATTAAGATTCGATTGAAGTTAAAGTATGGTCCAGCTTTAGATAATAAAACAATTAAGATTCGATTGAAGTTAAAGTATGGTCCAGCTTTAGATAATAAAACAATTAAGATTCGATTGAAGTTAAAGTATGGTCCAGCTTTAGATAATAAAACAATTAAGATTCGATTGAAGTTAAAGTATGGTCCAGCTTTAGATAATAAAACAATTAAGATTCGATTGAAGTTAAAGTATGGTCCAGCTTTAGATAATAAAACAATTAAGATTCGATTGAAGTTAAAGTATGGTCCAGCTTTAGATAATAAAACAATTAAGATTCGATTGAAGTTAAAGTATGGTCCAGCTTTAGATAATAAAACAATTAAGATTCGATTGAAGTTAAAGTATGGTCCAGCTTTAGATAATAAAACAATTAAGATTCGATTGAAGTTAAAGTATGGTAATAAAATTATCACTGAAGAACCGGGATGATTAACATTAATTTGCTTAATTGATGGTCATCACGATATTCCTAACCAAGTTTGGTATTAGAAAAAAGTCAAAATGAAAAGGAATAAGATTTAGAATCATCAAAACTGCAGCAGCAATCATTCGAGAGAACATTCAATATTTAGTATTGGATAATACCAATTACCCCCCGCCTAGTCGAATGTTTAAAAATATTAACAACGATATTCCGGAGTCGTTGACTTATTTTTTGGAACAAGTAATTCTTAAAAATAAACAATTTAAAGTACAACTATTAAAACTAGTATGTAGGCCCCTACTAATAACAGCCACAGTATTATGACTGCTGTTAGCCTAGATATTTCAAATCAAAATTGCAAGTGAGTAAATTAATAGACTATTTAACTCATGCCCCAAATGGGAGTCAATGACCAATCACGTTTCAATGATTTCTGTATTACAACCAATCAGAGACGTGTTTCACGAAATAATTATCAACGTTAGGATTATCATATATTAAACAAAGCTCCTCCTTTTTAATATTCTGAACAGGTCTGACCGTTATTTTGCAGTGACTGAGCCTATAACAAATACGGCTACCAGATTGTATATAATAGTGCTTACATGTCAACATTTGTAGCAATTGATTATACCACCAAAAAAAGAAACCACTGTTTGCACTTTCTTAAATGTATACGACATCAAAAATGAATTAATATACAGATTGATGTGTTTCATTTTTTCTCCACTAGAGAGCATTCTTACAATATTGCGTTCCTTTGGCAATAAATAGTATGATCTGGTTGCAGTGATAAACAAAAGAAGCAGTAGAAGCGTAGGCTACCTATCGTTTCTCATTAGTTTTCAAACATCACCGTTTACTTTAAATATAAAAATATTTTTAAATAACTGTAGTTAAATAATGATTTGTGAGTAAACAGCTTTATTTTATTCGTTAAATAGTCCTAACAAATGCCACTCTTGATTTCCAAATTCTCTAGATAAATTCACTCCTCACTTCGTGAGTCGTGAATTTATCGATAATTTGGAAATCACTCGTGGCATTACTTATGATAATACTTTGGAACCTATTCAAATGTTACCCCCACTTGCTCCACAAATAATCTTAACACCATATTTTGCAATTTCAAAAAGGGTTGTAGTGCAAAATGTAGCTGTAAAAAAGTCGGATTATTTTGTTCACCAGTATGTACTAATTGTCAAGGCCAGTCTTGCTCCAATGTTGAATCAAATGGAACAGATGAAGATTTACGTGATTTCAATGAGGAAACAACTGATACGTCTTTCTCAGAACAATTAACAAATATCCAGCAAAAGGAAGAAGAAGAAATCGAAGAAGACATTTTACTGTCGAAGTAGAATTCGAAGATTATCAGTCAGATTAATATTACCCGGAATTAAGAATAATTTTCGTCACTTAAATCATTCCCAATAATACAATTTTAATTAATATAATATTATTTAATAAAACTTAATCACAATAGATCGTGGAGTATACTTTTCGAAGTCACCACATTTTAAAAAAATGCGCCAAGTTGGCCCTACACTACCTCAAAGGTGGCGCGGTAATGTGTTCATATTATTTACAATACTACTTCAAATTTTAGAATCGCCATATCTCTAGAATGGTGATTCGTATGAGAAAAAGTATAAGAACAATTTGTGTAGACAATTGCATGATCTACAATTTGTGTTTGACATGTTTTTATGATAAAACTTACCGTTTGGCTGAAAAATGCAAACAATCCATATTCGCGAACTTTGACCTTGAATAACTTTTGTTGCAGATGTGGTATCGATGGAGACTTTTCACATTTCATTTATAATGATGTTCCCAACATTCGTACCAATTTTCAGCTCTATGCGAATTTTCGTAAATTTAAATGTATTTTGACTGGACTATTACGTCGAAGTGCAGCATTGGAATATTGACCGACAAAATATAAATAAATTGTTTTTACTCATACAGTATTAATCAGTATAGACTATACAGTATTATCATATAAGTGATTATCAAGTCACAAATAATTAAATAGCTCTTACTAGATTTTAAAATAAAATAACCTTTCAACGCATTTTTTCTCGGAAATTACATGATGGCGCATAGCCGATTGTTGCATAATGTCTTTCAAATGCGGTATGTAAAGACATAACAGTCTTTCTCGAGTCATCTGGTGGTGAGCACACATAACACTAAATTATTTATTTTAAAAGGTATCTTAATATAGTGGTGGGTAAAGATTCGAATCTTTCTATATGAGCGGATACAAGATACATTCCGGTTTGTTAGCCCTTCGTGACGACTGTCATTGGACCTAGAACGTATGTAGGTATCATTTTCTAATTTGAGGCTGGTATGAGAAAAGTGCCCCCGAAATTTTTAAGTATATTTTAAAAATCTTTACCGCATTAGGACCTTCTAGGCATGTAGTATATATTACGGAAAATTCCACCAATATTAACTATATAAGTGGCACTATCGGAATACTAGATTCGTGGCCGCGCGGACATAAGCTCTACATATAAACCTAGCCTGAGAAAATGTTTTCCAATTATGCCCTGTATAATCAATCCCCTTACGTGTCACGTGTCAGCATATCGCAGTGAATGAGACGGAACTGTTTTTATTATATGTGGTTTCCTATAAAGATAATGTACCTCGCTGCCATGTAATATTCTCCATTTTCCCGTCTCTTCATCTCCCTTTTATCCAAAAATCTTCCTAAGACCTTTATTCTCAGACACTGGTTATCTTTTCTCCTTCCTTAAAGTGAGAGTCCATGTTTCACATATAATATAGGCTATCAGGGAGAATAGCAGTTTTTTCAGAGAAGTTGGGACGACAAAAGTTCTGTTATGCATAATAGCATCCATTTCTGAATTGAGACTGTGTTTAGTTTCTTTGTGCATCTCCTTCTTGTTCATGATATTGTATCTAAGTAATTGAATTCAGTCATTACTTCAAAATTTCCCTCCTTTGTTACTAACTCTCAATTTCCATTATATTTTGTATTTCTATATGCAACCAAATAATTAGTTCATTGTTGTTTACTTCCAGTCACAATTGTTTACCTTTACTCAATGGAGTGTGCGTCTTGACCCTTAGTATCTCCTTGATATCGCGCAATAATACTACATCATCAGCATAAACTAACAGCTTTATTAATATCATTGAGTTGTAGGCCTTCTCCATCCTCTAAAGATTTGATTGCATGCTCTAGTACAAAATTGAATAGTAGAGGAGATTAGTGCAACTTCTTGGTTTAACCCATTGTGCATTTCAGAAGTATCCGAAAACTCTTTTCCTGAATGCACCCTAACCTTTGTGTCTTTTAGATACATTCGTTATAAAAGTCTAAAAATCCTACTAACACTTGTTTAGAAATCGTAACTTCAGCAGGATACATTGTAACTTTTCCCTAAGTCGTATGCTTTTTTGAAGTTTACATAATTGTGTATCAACTATATTACAATTGATGTATAGTGCCATTATACTAGTATTCCCACTCATTTCCTAAGATCTGTCTTATACTAAAAATCTTATATATTTTAGATTTATTACTTCTAAATCTACATTGATGGTCGCCTATCACGTCACCAATATACGGAGTAAGTCTGGATACTAATATATTTGTTACAATTTTGACGATGTTTAAAGTAATGAAATCCCCCAATAGTTCTTGTAAGTATAGGTTGGTACGATAACCGATTCTTTACAATCATTTGGAAGAGCCTCTTTTTGCCAAATCATATTAATCAACACACATATCTTGATCATCAATTATTCTACCCCTTATACCTATAGTTGTCCTGGGATTACATCTGAACCCGATGCTTTATATATCTTCAATATTACTATCGTCAATTCAATAATCTGTTGGTCCTGTGACTAATATTTCTGTCGTCTATAAATCATCCTCTTCATTATCCAGTTCTGCGTGTAAATTTAATAGCTGATTAAAGTAATTCTTCAACCTAACTAATATACTTCTAGAAAGTGTAGTGTTACATCCTCATTTTCATTTATAATTATTATATTTCCCCAAAGATCAAGACCATCTTCGCTAGGTTTACCGTACAGGCCACATGGCCTAAAACGAATTTGTTCATGATGATGATGATATTTCCCCTTACTGAAGTCCTTTCCTGTCAATCATGTCTCCCTGATATCATTATCTTCTTCTTCTACTTCACGATTAGTCTGTGCATATCTCTCCATCTCAGTCTTGTTCCTCCTTCAACGAAACGTTTACCTCTTGGATTATATTGTAAAGCCTGCATTCATAGACTTAGAGGTCTCCATTCGATTTACATGTTGAAACTATTTTAATTTTTTTTTGTCTCTCAATTTATTTGTTAATTTCATATATTTGTAATTATTCTCTAATATTGTGGATATGATCTCTTACAGTGTGCCCTGCTGTCCTTCTTAACAATCGCACTTCTGTCATTTCTATCTTCCTTTTTCCAAATCCAATTAATGTCCAGTTTTCACTTCCGTTACAATTATGTATCTAATGTTGCTATTTTCTGCATTAATTTCAAGGTTGTTTAATCTTCTCCCTTAAATATTATCTTTTTTGACTCTTTAATAACCTAGTGATTTATTATCTGATGTTAACCAATTGTTTTAAAATTTATTTTATTTGGCTGGCGTAACAGTTTCTTTTCTTTTCTTGTTACCTTTCTTTTCTTTGCAGTGTCGGTACATTCCACATGAAACAATTTTCCTAGTTCTTTTTAAATAGCCTACGCTTTCTGATGTTGACAATTTAATAGTATTTGTTATAGTCTCCCATTATTTATTTAGGTCTATATCAGTTTCTTCTTCGATTGCCATATTTTCATCTGAAAAATCCAGTATTTCAAATATATTAGCAATTTGCCCCAGTTCTTAATTTCTCTTGTTTCTTAATTCAAACTTTTCAGAATTATCTATGGAGTTTGTTCCCCTCATAAGCAATAACCGTACTCTCATTTTTACCCTGACCAGATGATGATCCGAATTGCATTCAATCCCTCTAACTGATCTAACGTTAATGATGCTACTGTGCCAATGTTTATTCATGTATTATTCATTAATACATGATCTATCTGGTTCCGAGTTTCACCATCTGGAGACGTCCAGGTGTATTTATGACCAGGGAGCGAGGTTTGAGTAAGTAAACAGACGCTTGATATTACCTGCAACACGGAGTATGTACTGCGCTGAACACTTTCTCTACAACAGAGTGTTTCGTAGCGACTGTGTCAATTATTAGCTGCACACAGAGTAGTAAAGAACTGTGGAAATATGCCTAAAGTAAAATAGAGTAATATCTCAAAATCATCATCATCACAATTAGCATCGTTTGTGGAGGAATTTGGCATAAATGGCGAAATGTAAGGTATGTCACATAGAGCTCAAAGGAAGTTTCAAACATCATGTGAAACAACACTGCAATTGTAGAAAACAACAGGAAAATTTTGTATTATTAGATAAAAAAACAAAAGGGAAAGTGTGGTTTCGACATCCGCAGACCCTAACTACAGATCAGATTTTTTCAAGCATTTGTGTATTGCATTATAATAAGAGCATACATTCCTTTAAAGTAAGTACAGCATCCTTGTTTCGTAAACAAATGTACTAACAGAAAAATGCCTTCAGAAACATAATTACGAAAAACATACCTAGCAACAGCGTATGAAAAATGTCTAAATTACATAAGAGATGAAGTAGCAGATAAACTATTTTTGTGTTTACAGACGAAACAATAGGTGCCCTCATAGGTCAGTCCCTAATGTTATTGAAGGTATTCTATAATTCCTTACCATGCTATAACTTTTTTGAAGCAGGGTGTAATGCCTTCCACCGAACATCATTTTGTTTATACTGAACACTGCAAGGTCACAAGTACGTCATCCCTCCTTATATTCCGTGAATTCTTAACTTCAGTATATTTACTAGAACCCCGCTCCCTGGTCTTGAACATCGTTATGCTGGAATATTGTGATCTTAACTATAACAATATTTGATTTGGCAAAGTGACTAATCTAACCGTAATGTCGTTACGACCTTCATGAAGACTGAATTTGCCTTTTTTTCACCCGAATATAGCTTCCTTTTCACTTTTACATTAAATCTCCTTATACAATTTTTGTCCACCGCTGTGGTCTCAAGGTAGCGTGCTGCCTTGTCACGCAGCGCGTCCGGGTTCGATCCCCGGTCGGGGCAGTTTTTCTGGGTGAGTTTCTTATCGGGATTTTTCCTCACCTGTAAGACAAATGTCAGGAAAACTTTAAGGCCCAAACGGTCCCCGAAATCATATGGCCATCATCCTTATTATTATCACCATCATCCTTCAGCGGTGTGGAAAGCAACGGGAAGCTACCACACCTACAATTCCCTAGTAACGCTGCAAAGCATAGCATGAAAATTCTATGATTGCAGTGAAAGACCTGCCCTCGGGCAGAATTACTATGGATGATGGATATAACTTTTATCATGCCAAGAAAAACTATTAAATACGCATTCTAATTTTTCATAGAACTCATCCATGATCCCTTCTGTGGAACATGTACATTTACGATTACGAAATCATATTGTTTACCCATTAGAATTATAGAGAACATCGGGTAATTTGGAACCCCGTCTTGAAATTGTTGTTTTTCCAATTTTAATTAAAGGATTTGAAATTTGTTTACTTACAGTGATTATCATTAGTGTTGTAACTATCAAATAACATTGTTATTTTATTCAAATGTGGAAACATCTTCATAATTTATAAAAGTTGTACATTACAAGAAAGGTCCACTTTAGCCTCCATATTCGGATAAAGTGGACCCCATAGTCCACCTTAGCTTTTAGTTTATTTTTAGGTTTATTTACTCTGTTCATTTATACAGACAGGCACAGATTAATCTGTAAATATTTATGACTGGTCATAATTTTAAAAAACGTCCACCGCTGTGGTCTCGAGATAGCGTGCTGCCTTGTCACGCAGCGGGCTCGGGTTCGATCCCCGGTCAGGGCAGTTTTTCTGGGTGAGATTTTTATCGGGGTTTTTCCTCACCTGTAAGACAAATGCCAGGAAAACTTTAAGGTCCAAACGGTCCCCGAAATCATATGGCCATCATCATCCCTATCATTATCATCATCATCCTTCACCGGTGTGGAAAACAAAAGGAAGCTACCACACCTACCATTCCCTAGTAAAGCTACAAAGCATAGCATGAAAATGCTACGATTGCAGTGAAAGACGTATCCTCGGGCAGAATTACTAGAGTGGATGGATGGATCGATAATTAAAAACCACTGATGTTTATTTAAAGTTCTGAAAAAATGATCGTTGATTATAACATTCACACGTCATTAAACTGCAGAAAGCGACGGACTTTGGGTTTAGTAAAATTACAAGGATATTAAATAAAAGTAATTAAGTGAATCGTTTTTACAGGTAGCATCCTCATTGATAAAACATACCTATTCGAGTAAAGTGGACCCAGATCCTCGTGGAGGGTCAACATTAATCAAATTCCTTTGTTATGTTTAATTACTTTATACAGCCACCGTGTCACATAATGTCAAATTAAACCCGCCAGTATATTAAAACAGCAACTACATAATATAATATGTTTAGGAGATTTTTCAACATTTGTAAAATTCAATAGCAGAAATTAAGAATTGATTCTTAGCTTGAAAAACTTTTAAAGTGGTAATTTTCATAAATATCACAAAATACAGTAAACCCTTCTTCGAACAAAGAATAAGAAACTGGCCTTGATCCCGTCAAAGTTGATGAGGGGAAGAAGTTAAAATATGTTATGTTTGAGAGCAGCACCCCAATTAAAGAAGATATTAACAGGGTCCAATCAAACAGAAGGGCCCCCATTACCCGAAATTCCCTCCCTCTCTCTCTCTCTATATATATATAATGGATATCACACTGACGTACAGACTCAGAGATCCGGGTTCGAATCCCGTCCAGGCATTTATTTTTCTTATCATACCATATTAAGCTTGCATTGCTCAATGTTAAACATTTAATTATAACATCGATAAAAAGCGTCACTGCTATAAAGTAAAAAATGTTCTCTTTAATTTGCTTACTTGTTATAGTCGGCTACTAGATGGCAGTGAAGACGGAGTTCTCGCGGCATCTAGTAATAATGGAGAATATAATACATATATAAGAAAAATGAATCCTTGAATTGGATTCGCCTGATGGTGTAATGGATATCACACTGAGGTACAGACTCAGCGATCCGGGTTCGAATCCCGTCCAGGTATTTATTTTTCTTATCATACCATATTAAGCTTGCATTGCTCAATGTTAAACATTTAATTATAACATCGATAAAAAGCGTCACTGCTATAAAGTAAAAAATGTTCTCTTTAATTTGCTTACTTGTTATAGTCAGCTACTAGATGGCAGTGAAGACTGAGTTCTCGCGGCATCTAGTAATAATGGAGAATATAATACATATATAAGAAAAATGAATGCTTGAATTGGATTCGCCTGGTGGTGTAATGGATATCACACTGAGGTACAGACTCAGCGATCCGGGTTCGAATCCCGTCCAGGCATTTATTTTTCTTATCATACCATATATATATATATATATATATATAATTACCCTACCACTTGAATAATTTATTATCTCAGACAGCGGAGAGGTACACCTTCGGATTCAAGTTTCGCTGCATCCCCATATTACAATACAAAGCTTCCTGATTCGTGACTATCTTCACCTGCCCATCTAACTTCCTACAAAGCTAATATGTCCAATTTTCACATTTTGGCTGGTATTCAAACTGAAAATTAGTCTTATTTTTCTATTCTTCTACCCTAATGTTTTGGGCTTACAAATCAATGTCTTGTGTAGAGATAGGAACTATAAACCTTACTTTAAATAAGTACATAGTGATTGGTCTCACTGGATACTTATTTATCAGTATTCCAAGATCAACATAAAAGACAGCAGAAAAACACAAGATGACAAACACACAGACCTAAACAGATGCATTTTTGAGAGGAAAGAAGATTAATTATTAACAATAGTAAGAAATAATCATTTCCCTTATAAATTGTATTACTCTGACATTGGTTTGTGTGTTTCAAGACCCACGTGTTTAAACCAGGAGAAACATAGAAAATGGAAGGCGCCCTTTCTCGATAAACATTGAGCAAGAATCCAGAAAAATAAGCAATCCAGAAGAGTATTACAAACAGCAGTAATTGTACATCAGAAAATTTGAATTTCAAACGACATACATGGTCAAAAAGTAAAAACACGTAGTAGGAACACGCTCGTAGTGGAAAAAGTCATAGAGATGCCAAAATTATTAAAAATATATTATCGTTATAAAGCGTCTATATTAAAGCAATATGATATAGTTATTACTATAATACGATCTTTATTAAACATTCACAATATCACCCAGTGGTAATGGTTAGTTATAGAAATCCAACATTTAAATATTTTCTAGAAAAGGTAAAAAAAGTATTCGTCCATAAATAATGTTTCACTTTTCTATTTGTATTTCCTTTTGTCGCCCTTTTCCCAATATGAATAAACATAATACCGTAAAAACGCAAATACAAAAGAATTAGATGTGAGTACAACAAGAACCATGATCTGAGAGAGGTCCAAGATTGAAATGAGAGTAAAATATTAACTATGATTTGAGGAAGGTATACGAGTGAAATGGAAATACCATGATTTGAGGAAGGTACAAGAGTGAAATGAAAGTATAAATATAAAGATCTGAGAACGGTAGAAACGTGAAATGGGAGTATAATATTAACCATGATCCAAGACAAGTACAAGAGTGAAATGGGAGTATAATATTAACCATGATTTGAGAGAGGTACAAGAGTGAAGTGGAAGTATAATAGTAACCACAATTTGAGAGAGGTTCAAGGGTGAAGTGGGAATATAATATTAACCATGATTTGAGAGAGGTACAAGAGTGAAGTGGAAGTATAATATTAACCACAATTTGAGAGAGGTACAAGGGTGAAGTGGGAATACAATATTAACCATGATTTGAGAGAGGTACAAGAGTTAAGTGGTAGTATAATATTAACCACGAATTCAGAGAGGGGCTCAACTGCAGTTCTACTAGCGCTTGATTTTTCAGTTATATAGTTGTACACTATAGCTCTTCTTCTGTATTTGCTAACATTATATAATATTTTTAAATTTTTCAAACAATTTTTATAACATCATTAGACAATTTTGTAGTATTTATTTAAATATACAAATCACAATATCATGACACTGTTAGACAATATTGTGATGCTAACTGCTATTTCCTCCACAGAGTATATTACTTAGTCTATGATTTTTCTATCGCTGTTTTGTGTTATCGCTGATTGGATCAACGTTAGGGGATGATAAGTAAGTGTACACCCATTTTTAATAAATGTTTGGTAATTTTAATATTATTTATATATTTTTTAACATAGGTTTGGGGATTTACTGCAAATTTAAATTTCATAGCGACGGATAGTAACCGAGGAAGATAATCGATATGTGGTTCGATTGTGGGTTATCGCTGGCTCTGTAAAACTCTGGCGCATGCGTACTGTTGTTTTATAGGACTTTGAAAATATTTCACGCTAGTTTAAGTGCAGTTTTCCCTTGAAAATATTTCACGCTAGTTTAAGTGCAGTTTTCCCAGAGAGGTACAAGAGAGAAGTGGGAGTATATTAACCATGATTAGAGAGACGTACAAAAGTAACGTGGGAGTGTAATATTAACCACGATTTGAGAGAGGTTAATAGTGAATTGGGAGTATAATTTTAACCACGATGAGGGAGGTACAAGAGTGAAGTGGGAGTATAATATTAACTACGATTTGAGAGAGGTTAATAGTGAATTGGGAGTATAATTTGAACCATGATGGGAGAGGTATAAGAGTGAAGCGGCAGTATAATATTAACCACGATGAGGGAGGTACAAGAGTGAAGTGGGAGTATAATATTAACGACTATTTGAGAGAGGAATAAGAGAAAATTGGGAGTATAACAAAAACGATGATTTGAGCGAGGTACAAGAGTGAAGTTGTAGTGAAATATAACCACGATTCGAGAGAGGTACAAGAGTGAAGTGGCAGTATAATATTAAATATGATTTGAGAGGGGTACAAGAGTGAAGTGGTAGTATAATAACCACGATTTGAGAGAGCTACAAGAGTGAAGTGGGAGTATAGTATGACCCATGAATTGGGAGAGGTACAAGAGTGAAGTGGGAGTATACTATGAAGCATGATTTGGAAGAGGTACAAGAGTGAAGTGGTAGTGTAATATTAATTATGATTTGACAGAGGTACAAGACTGAAGTGGGATCATAATAATAACCACGATCTGAGAGAGGTATTACAGTGAAGTGGGAGTAAAATATTAAACATCATTTGAGACAGGTACAAGAGTGACGTGGGAGTATAATATTAGCCATGATTTGAGAGAGGTACAAGAGTGAATTGGTAGTATGATACTAACCACGATTTGAGAGAGATACAAGAATGAAATGGGAGTATAATATTTACCACGATCTGACGAAGGTACAAGAGTGAAATGGAAATATAATATTAGCCGTGATTTGAGGAAGGTACAAGAATCAAATGGAAATATAAATATTAAATATGAAGAACTGAGAAAGGTACAAAAGTGAACAATAGTGAAGTGGGAGTATAATATTAACCATTATTTGAGGGGGATACATGAGTAAAGTGGAAATATAATATTAACCACGATTTGAGGAAGGTACAAGAATGAAATGGATGTATAAATATCAAGATGTGAGAAAGGTACAAAATTGAAATGGGAGTATAATATAAACAATGATTTGAAATAAGGACAAGATTGTAGTGGGAGTATAATGTTAAGCACGATATGAGAGATGAACAAGAGATAAGTGGGAGTAAAATATTAACCATGATTTGAGAGAGGCCAAATAGGTTAACCGTGGAAAAAATAATTTTTAATTATCGACTACGTCGTGCACGTCGCGTTGTAGAAAATGAATTTGGGATTATAGTTTCAAAGTTTTGTGTACTTCAAAGACCAATTACGCTATCTCCTAAAAAATCCCAAATAATTGTCTTAGCAATTTGCTATTTTCTCAATTATTTAAGACGAAATCAGTCTCAAACATACATGTGAAGCAATTTCATAGATCTAGATGATTTTGAGTCGGATAATATTGTTGAAGGAAGTTGGGGAACAACTGGACAGTCAATATCACTTCGTAAAACTGATGCCAGAAATTCGCCCAAAATTTCGAAAGCCATGACAGATAGTTATTGCGATTTTTTTCAATAACGAAGGCAGATTTGATGGCAACATAAATTTGTATAAAATATAACTATAAATAAATAAGTACATTTTATTTACTTACATTAATTGCCGATGTTCTAACCTTCTATATTGTCATCCTCAATCCGAATACTATTTTGCGAGACTTGGTTCGTTCTGTCCCACGAGAAACTTCATTTCATCAAAATACCATAATGTTAGTTCTACTATATCGTCTGTCCCAGCACCACGTGTTTCAGAATTGTTTACTCGGTTTAATTACTTTCTGAAGTTAGTGCGCAAAGAATTAAATGTCTTAACTAACTGCGACGTATCAGCATCCGGTTAGTATTCTCTGTATTTACTAAGAGACTAATCCTACTTTTTTTTTATTCTGTTGCTGTAATCCTTAGTTTAGATATTTCACAGAGCAGGTAAACTCGGATACATCTCCATGCATTCCAAAATTAACTTTATTTCTTCATCTCTTCTCTTTGTAGCCATGGTAGATGTTTATTCCAACAGTGTTAACACAGAACTGAACAAGTATTGCCAACAGACGACGGAATATTTACTATATTGCATAATAAAAATCAAACTGTTTTTGATTGACTCCATATATTGTGTAATCTTTCAATGCGATCCACGGGCGCTCAATATGATTGTACAATGTCAATTATTGTGCAATATATTGACGTAAATATTGATCGTGTAGGGGCCGCATTAAACAGAGTCCTTCTTCATCATGTTTCATTAAAAAGCACTGTTTAAATTTTGTTACCTTTTCGTAGACATTTATGTTCTCTACCTTTTAATGCAGTGTTAATAGTTTGCGTTTTTGTAACATTTCAGCAAGACGTAGTTTTGTCTTTTGGAGACACAAACAGTATTCTGTTCCCCAGACTCAAGTTCAAAATCTACAGCCTAATAGCGTTCAAAATGAGCTATAATTTTCATGTATGTAAAGAATTATAATTATGTACAATAAAACATGTATAGATCTCACGCTGCCCGTTACTCGGAAGTTTTAATTATCGCACACAAATACGTCCTAGTGTCCGCGTCCGTTATTAAGAATGTCCGCTATTTGAAAGAGATTTCTCGAAAAGAGCCAATGCTTTTCTCTCTTTTTTTTTTTGCGCGAATTTTTCATGTCCGTTATTGAGAGGTGTTCAGTCTTTGAGAAATGTCCGTTGAGGGAAGTTTGACTGTATATAGTTTCCTTCGGAAATAACAATCAATATTTTTAAACCCACATACCTTAGCAGGATTTGAACCGTGAACTTTGGAAACAGATTCGCGCATGGTAACCATTAATTTAATAAGATCAAACACAGCTTTCAGGACGAAAAAAAAGCGTAGATAAAATGTTTGCTCAAATAAATACATATAGTTACTACAAGCCCAATATAAAATTATCTGAAATTGTTAATGTTGCTATGTTGAAGATAAAACAGTACCTGTGAATATTTAAAGGGATATTCCACGATAAAGCCAGGTGTAATTTGTAGTTTAAATAGTTTCACTATTAAATTCAATTAAAATTGTGATAAAATAATAGTTTCTCAAATATGTTTTATTTTAAAGCGTAAAAATTGTGAGTATGGTTTCCACTGGATATTTCACGACGCGCGCGGCGATAACAAGAATTGTTACGTAATAACTGTAACGTTACGAAGTAACGCCATAAATGTGAAATTGGAAAATATTATATTAAATTAAATTAATAAAACATCTACGTTTTACAGATTAACTTTAAAAGTGTTAAATCTATCGATTCATTCAAATGTAGAACAACTCTTCCTGTATTAGGTAAATACATTTTCAAATGTCACCGTTTAATTGTTTTATGTTATCCAATATTAATTACAAAACTATCTCTTTGAACTATAGAACACATGTAACTTTAAAAATGCAATTATTTTACATGATTTCAAATAACATTTTGTTATTCTGATTGAAAATATTTCCTACCGATCTGTAAATAATGCTATACTACTTTATGGTGTGCATCTAAACAGTCTTCTCCCACTTGTGTCATTTTACAGAGACAGATAGAAAATATATTGGTGATTTGTGGTCATCTTGAGTACTTAGCTGTTATAATATCTATTTATTACAGCTACCCCACATTCTTGCAGATCCTAGCTGGGCACCAGTCCCATACTGGCTCAAATTCCACGAGAAAATTAAAATATCTATCCATAACAACACGAAAAATCGCATGACTGGTAGTTCAGCGCGAAGTCATGATGTCTTACACTCTAGCATTCTTTACTTTCATTTTTAACTGCCTCATGTAAATTTCTGTATTAATTATTTTCTTCCATAATAATAATAATAATAATAATAATAATAATAATAATAATAATAATAATAATAATAATAATACTTTATTTATTCTGGCAGAGTTAAGGCCATAAGTCCCTCTCTTCCACTCAACCAGCACAAATACAAATAAATATTTGACAAATATAGATATACACTATACTAATTATAAACAGTTAAATATACAATAAATGTAGCAAAACAAATTTCATGTACAAACAACATTTTATAGGGTAGTAACAATAATGATACGATAATAATAATAATAATAATAATAATAATAATATAAATATGATAAATTATAGGAGAAACACCAATTAATATACATACCTTACACTGGGTAATAATCAAGTCGAGGTTAGAGCAAATATAAATTTGGATTTCTTTTAAAAGATGCCAATGTCCGGCAGCCCCTTATTTCTTGCGGTAGAGAATTCCAGTTGCGAGAAGCGAAGATGGTATATGACATGGAGTGATGTGATGTCCTATGTTGCGGTATATTAAGCAAGAGACTATGTTGTGATCTTGTGTTTAAGTTATGGTTTGAGGATAGATACTGGAAACGGGATGATAAATAATTGGGAATCGAGGTATGTAGGATCTTAAATAGGAGAATTAGACAGTGCGATTTTCTCCTCTCTTTTAGATGTAGCCATGACAATTCGTGGAATAATGGATAAATGTGATCGTATTTTCGAACATTAAATATGAATCTGATACACATATTATGGACACGCTGCAGTTTGTCCGACAATCCGTCACTTATGTCAGTTAGTAGAACGTCACAGTATTCAAAATGCGGCATCACTAAAGTTTGGATTAAAATTCTTTTAAGAGCTGTAGGGAGAAAATGTTTAAGTCGCTTTAGGGAATGCATTATGGAGAAGATCCTTTTAGATGTTTTGTTTTACTTACACATGCCAATTTAAATTAGAATCTAAGTAAAGTGCCAAGTTTTTAACGACGTCGGTATAAAGAATTTGTTCATTATGTAATATGACAGCCGGCATCTATTGCTAATACTTTTAAAATTCATTGCGAAACACCGTTGACGTCACTATGTAAAAGATAACAAACAAAAACAAAATGGTACCTGAGATCTCAGTCGTCCTCAACTATATAATGCTGTGAAACAAGAAGGCCTTTCGGAACATGTGTTCCATCTTCTGTTGAGGACGACTGAGATCTCAGTATCATTTTTTGTAAATATCTATGTTTTTATACAATTTTTTCCTCTTCCTATTTTAAGTTCCAATATGTCGCTTTCTCTCGACACAATCATAAATTATAGTCCAGCCACTGGATCTCCGGCCCTGACGTTTTCACGACAGTGTTGCCGATATGGATATTCAGTGGGAGGGGCCGCTTTATGTATGCGGTTAGCAGAAATAGGATCATCTCAGCAATTTCAAACCTTACTATCGCGCTATAGCTGCGTCAAGATCAGTAATTGGTTGTGGCAGACGTCCACTCGCACTTGAACTATTTCCTTATTGGCAGTAGAGGGCGAGTTTCTCTTTTTTTTACCCCTCGTAC
This sequence comes from Diploptera punctata, assembly GCA_030220185.1. Classification (NCBI taxonomy): domain Eukaryota; kingdom Metazoa; phylum Arthropoda; class Insecta; order Blattodea; family Blaberidae; genus Diploptera; species Diploptera punctata. Next base: position 2,494,244 of record JASPKZ010007259.1, read on the forward strand.
AAACTAAACGTCAGAGCCGGGAATTCAGTAGCTGGACTTGAATACATTTTTAAGTTTCTTGTTTCGTTAGACCAACATAATCGTTTATGTCTAATTTAGGCAAAGTTTAACAAATTAATATAATTTTATATAAAAACATGACATAATATTGTAAAATGTCAGTAAAAAAGGCACAAACATTTTCTCGAGTTACCCAGGTCTACTGGAAAGCACACATAACCTCAACTCATATTAGCCCTCGTTGATTTAAAAGTACAAATTAATCCGACTACAGGCCTTAAATGGTCCTTTGCATAGTAGGAGGCTCATATTTTTCTAGACGAGATATCAATCCTCCGTGACAGCATCCTTATGCCAAGAACATGCGTCAGGTAGATTCTGAGTCGAACCCAGGCTTATAATGTGAATATGTAGGCAACATTTATAAATACTTATCACATCTGGAATCGTATCCGCGACATTCCGGTTTATATCATATTACCTTAACCAATAGCTAGAGATCCGTGAAATTCGCCAGTTACGATAACGCGAAATGCTCTAATTTTGTCATTTTCTTGTACCATAACCTCAAAAAAATAATTTATGAATCGCGAAATCCTACGATAAGGCGAAATAACGCCGAAAATTATAAATTTTCAGCAAATTCCGGAGTTTTTTGTTCTATTCCCGAAATTTTCATAATGTGTTTTTAAACATTGTTTACGGATTCTATTTTATTTTTTAACTGCCATCCTGCTTCCTCTATGCAATCTTGCGAAGGGAAATGGTTGCAACACAGTTCACAACATAGAGGTAATATTTTCTGTCCTCATGCTCAAATATGGTCTCTCCATAGATTTTAAGTTATACGACCAATATGAATTCCAAGAAATATAAATTATATTAACCTGTATGATAAGTTTTCCCCCTAAATTTTTGCAGACATAATTATCAATTTTATATCAATCATTATTAAGTAATGGTATGCATGGGCGTAGCCAGCATTGGATTAAGGGGGGTGCAATTTTTTTTCGACTGTATATCTTCCGGGTACAAACGAACAAATTAAGAATACAAAATACTACCTTTATTTTTTAAACTAACATCAATATATTTCGGAAGAACACTACAGCGCTGTTGAAGAGGAAAAATGAAGAATATTTGTGAAATAATTGAAGAATTTTTAGGCTTGGAGAATTGAAATTTTAGTCAAGATTACTTCGTCATTGTTATACTTAATTGCACTGAAACTATTAGCTATATTTTAGCAACTAATAAAGTACAACTACACCCACAGTTCGACTCGCCTTTTCGTTTGAGATTTTTTTAGTACGTTTTGTTTGGATTTTTCAATATAATTTTTAATATTTTTTTGTGCGGACTGAGCATACATTGGACATTAAGGAGATTTTCTGTCATTGTAGATCGGCACCATGACTTCGTTCTTCTTAGGGTGCTAAAAGTGCATTCAATCGACGCCTTAATGCATGACAAAGGCAGACATATTACAATTGCTTTTTTGATGGATGGAAAAAAATCATACTCGTCCACGATGTTAACGAAATCACCTTCTTTATCATTTCACTTTGTTTCATCCACATGCGGTGCCATAGTTCAATTTCGGTTGACAAACCCTCGATTTTATAATATTCTGAAATTTTGCTTGCTGTTGCTTGGACATCATTCAGAGATGTTTTTCGGTTCTTGGAGTGCAGCATTTGAAGTTCAAAATGCAGGGCCCTGTTGTTGTCCAAACATGTCTGACAAAGCTGTCTGAAAGGAGTCCAAGTAGGAATTTAAGATGGCCACCTTGAAGTAATCTTCGGGATTAAATTCTGGATTAGCTCGATGTGTCTGCTTATTGGATATTCTTGGTAGGGTGATTTCCACACCTAGCTCAGAAGAAGTAGTCTCCATCTATTTCATGATGCCTTTGTAGATCCCATTACCTTTTCAGCTGTGATCTATTAACATGCTTTTAATTCTTTCAACATGGGCCGTGCATTTAATTAAATCTATAGTCACGGCATGCAACGAATTAACGACAGGTTCCACATAACTAAAATATTATGCTATCAGGCACAAACGAAAAATGAAAGTACTTCTACTTGCAGCAGCATGAACTGATCAGTTTGTTTTCGGCTTGGTGCGTTTCCTTCTACGACAATCAATTCCAGGCTATTCATCAATTCCAAAAAATGTTTCTTAAATATACCAATATTTTTATACTTTTGTGATCAACGTGTTTCGCAGAGGATGGGGATGCTTGGGACGTCCTGTCTTCTCAACTGCGACTCTCAAAAATGTTTATAATATTCTTAATTGTAGCTATCGTGTTTATCACCTCGGACACACTATTCAAATAATTTATCACAAGATTGATTTTTTGGATCGCGCAGTGGAAGTAAATGCCTTCGGGAAAAAACTTGCGCAGACGTTGCTGGATCCCGTTGCAATGTTAAGCAGCCGTCATAGCCCTAACCGACACTTTTGTGCAGGTCAATGTTTATCTCTTTGGGAAAAAAACTCAATTTCTGCAGCAATTGCTTGAGCCTCCATTCTTTTAAATTCAACAAAGCCCAAAAACTCTTCTCGAATTTTATTCGGTTTCTCATCAAAAACCCGCACATCAATGGACAATTACCCCTTTTCAGAAATGCCACACCTTTCATCAGCTAAAACACTGTAAGCGCTGGCATTTCTTTTTTACATCATCCGCAATCATTTTCTTTTCCTCAAGTCACATAATTCAATTAATTTATTTTGAATTTGTGGAGAAAGGTAGGTAGCATTCTTACCGTTTAAATGAGGTATTAAGCTTACATCACTCGTATCAATTCTCCATTGAATCATATCCCTGAAGAAGCCATCGTCCAGTGTATTTTACCCCTTAAAGACAAGTCATGCAAGCCACAGAAGATAATGGTATCCAAGACGGAAGGCAAATATTTCAAGTTATCTGCCGCATTCTTCTTATATTCACTTACGGGTTTTTTTGCTAACAGGGGCTCACTTAAAAACAAGCGTGCTGATTGCGTAGCTTCCACATACCAGCGGCTCTCGCCATGTTTTTTGGCGAATTCATGGATTTTGAAAAACTTCTGGAATGGCCTCACAGTATGTGGGGAGAATAGAACACAATACGAGTATAAACAGAATACACCTTTGAATCTTGCGGAATACTTTAGTCAGGGTGAATACTGTTGGATCCAACAATTATTCAATTTCCGTTTTAAATGTTCAGCATCTTTGCTGAAATTGTAACTTTCGGGTGGACTCCAGCAGTTTGTCAGAACTTTAACTTTATCTTCTTTACTCATTAGCTCTGTTCTCTCCAATCAGTTGCCAATATCATTAGGTGGACTGTTTAACTCATGTCCCAAATGGGAGTCAATGACCAATCACATTTCAATGATTTTTTATTTACAACCAATCACAGTCGTGTTTCGCATAGAATTTACCAACTAAAGTTTATCATAATAAAGAGAGCACCTCGTTTTTAACATTCTGAATAGGTCATAGCATTATTTTGCAGTGATTGACTCTTTAAGAAATATGGCTACCAGATTGTATATATAGTGCATGAATGTCAACACGTAGAGCATGCGGGAGTTAATATAAAAACATTTGTAGCAATCGATTATACCATCAAAAAAAAGAAACCACTGTTTGCACTTTCTTAAATGTATTTTTTTCCAGGTAATAACATTCCAGAAAAATATAATTGCCATAGGACATCAGAAATGAATTAATATGCAGATTGATGTGTTTCATTTTTTTCTCCACTAGAGTGCATTCTTACAATATTGCGTTCCTTTGGCAATAAATAACATGATCTGGTTGCAGTCATGAACAATAGAAGCAGATGAAGCGTACCAATCGTTTCTCATTTGTTTTCAAACATCTCCGTTTACATTAAATATATAAATATTTTAAAATAACTACATTTAAATAATGATTTGTGAGTAAACAGCTTAATTTTATTCGTTAAATAGTCCTAACAAATGCCACTCTTCATTTCCAAATTCTCTAGATAAATTCACTCCTCACTTCGTGAGTCGTGAATTCATCCATAAATTGGAAATCACTCGTGGCATTACTTATGATAAGTGGTGGGTAAATCTACTTCTTCGGATGGAATAGCCTGGATCTGCTGCTTCTCATCACTCGGCCCATCTCGTTTTCTTTTCTGAATAATTTATTGAAGAGAATCATAATAGAGGTGTAGAATTTTCTGGCGTACTGGCGATGCTTATGTCCACTACGAACAGGTACTTGATAAATCGATATATCGCATCCATAGGGCTTTGCGTTCTTAATATTATTTGTTTACATAAATTTTTAACATTTTACACCTGCTTTCGGATAGGAAAAAAGCCCATTCAATGTAGTGTTAATTGCTTGAAAATCAAGGGTTGCACTACCCTGCACCTACCTCGCTACGCCCATGAAAGTATGTTCAAATCCGAAGAAACATTTCTTAAGAATAAGCAGTAAGCTGACAATAGTGAAAGCACTGCCAAATTTGAATAAGCCAACAATGGATAATGACTAAATATATCATATCGATAAATATTATTATTCCCAATTGAATTATATAAATGCATTTTTCTATTGGATTACTTATCTATAACATGGATTTTTAACAAAATGTCATCATCATCATCATAGTACATTCACGAATTTAGGCCATTTGTTGACCTGTTTCGGCCTCAAGAGAAACACCATCCAGAAGTCTTTTGAGTGGACGTCCTGGTCTTCTTCTTCCTGCAGGTTGATATCTTAACATTTGTTTGGGTATTCTGTGATCTTCCATTCGATGAACATGTTGCATCCATCTTGACTTATAATCAGAAATTTTGTTTTCTAAAGATTCCATGTGTAATTCTTCTAAGATGTCTTCATTTTTTTTTGTGATCTAGTAGTGTGTATCCTGCAGTCCTCCGAAGATATCTCATTTCAGCAGATCTAAGTCTCTGTATATCCTTCTGTTTCAACGTCCATACTTCGCTACCATACAAAAGAGTTGGAAGAGCCAGTGTTTTATACACTTTCAAAAGTAAAGTGTTCCCACAACAGGCCCGGAGGCCCTTGGGGTAGTAGGAGGTTAAGGCTCCCACTTTTTCTAGACAATCGGCACTTTATGTCAGCCGGGTTGTCAGCCCTGCGTGACGGCCGCCTTTACCCCCAGAACAAGCGTCTGGTACTCATTTCCGTTAGAGGCTGAGTCGACCCCAGGGCCATAGTGCCGCCAGAGGGTTTGGGTCAGTTTAAAAATCCTGACCCCAACGGGACTTGAACCCTCGACCCTCCAGCTTGTAGCTCAGTGCCTTAACCACTGCGCTACGGCGTGCAAAGTAAAGTGATCCCACAACAGGCCCGGAGGCCCTTGGGGTAGTAGGAGGTTAAGGCTCCTACGTTTTCTAGACAATCGGCACTTTATGTCAGCCGGGTTGTCAGCCCTGCGTGACGGCCGCCTTTACCCCCAGAACAAGCGTCTGGTACTCATTTCCGTTAGAGGCTGAGTCGACCCCAGGGCCATGGTGCCGCCAGAGGGTTTGGGTCAGTTTAAAAATCCTGACCCCAACGGGACTTGAACCCTCGACCCTCCGGCTTGTAGCTCAGTGCCTTAACCACTACGCTACGGCGTGCAAAACAAATAATACTACAGTTTGAACAACAATGGTCACGCGCCATTTTAATTTCTACTCTTTCCCCCTTCAAACATTTTTTCAATCGCCAGATTGATTCAGTGAATGTGAAATGTATACAGTTTGTGTTTTTTTTCAATTTTCTACCTATTGTCATATCGAAACCAAGTGTGTCAGCCACTCTTAAGAACCTTCTTTTGTCTTGTAAGCCCATGTTTCCCTTAACAGAGATTTAGGCGCTCTCCCCCTATAGGGAAGAATTTGAACCATACTAATTTAGTTACACTTTTTCCGTATAGATGTCATTTGAGTGGTCGGTGGTCAGTGTTCCGCCTCATACTGACATCTAGGAAACTAAGGTAGTACTAGGACGGGGAAATTCGGTAAATTTTGCTTAGAGGCCTTTTCATTCAGGCTTAAGGATCTTTTACGAGCCTGAAAATCTTCGGACTCGGGACCCACGGCTTAAAGTCCCTCCCGGGAGTACTTGCTCCTTGGATTTTTCCATCCTAAAAAAATCCATCGACCCCGGTCGGGTTTGAACTCGCGACCCTCGGGACCAGAAGCAAGGAGCATAACCACTAGTCCGCCGCGGCCGATAACTCTTAAGAATGAGAATTCTGAGTTACTCACCATGGTTGCTTTTTCTTAAAAGGTAAATTTTGCTTACAAATTAGGACTGCGATTAAAATTTTATGCATTTTAGTGTATTAACATCGATATCAATTGTATTATACATTGATTGTACATCAATTGACCTTAAACTACTGGATATATCATTCTTACTGGGTTTAATATACTAAACTAGGATTGAAGAGACTCAAATTTACATTTTTTTAGAATAACACCTCCAAATTCCCAATAACATCGAAATCTTAAAATTTTAAAGCGAATTTTCCCTAAAAATAAAAGCACTTTCACGGATCTCTATCAATTGCACAATGTTCTCACGACAATTATTTTAGCATATTTACAGATAGATTATCGGTTGATTAATGTCATTGACATCGTCTGAGTCCCAATAGCCTATTTTATCGGTCCATCTAATCTCCTGTTTGTAGACGTTTCTCCTTCATGTATAAATATATTCCCTGACTCCAGAAGGTTTTAGGTCTTCCTCTGCCCCGTCTTCCCTCAGGTTTTCATTCCAAAAGACATTTTGTAACGTATCATGTTCCATTCGCTGGATATGTACGTACCATCTTAATTGCTGAGTTTTAATTTATTCTAAAATAGGGTCTTCAATCTTAATTTTCTCCCTTATAACTGAGTTTCTAATTTTTTTCTCTTCTTGAAATTCTTGCTGCCCTTCGTATAAAATCTATTTCCGTTGCTAAAAGATACTAATTTGTTTTCTCTTTCATTCTTTTTAGCACCACTGTAAATATTTGCATATGATCCTAAAGTTTCTATTCTTCGTTTGTGTAAGTATGATGATTTCCTGTTTCAAATGTTCTATCTGTTTAAGAATTTCCTCCATTTAATGTCTTATGCCTTGTACATTCCATGTTCCAATTATCAGAGTTTTTTAATCCGACTGGCTTATCTCTATTAGGTTTTTTAGCAATGTATTTTTTTTCTGATGGGAGAGAGCTGGCCTACCGCATCAACCCCCAACCTAGAGGACCAGGGGTTTTTCAAGTGTCCATCCTTAGATCAGTCGCTTTCACTACAACTAAGAGCCTGATCTGCCCTTAGTAAGGAAGAATTTGACAGAAAAGATAAGATGAAATGATCCCTAGGCCTCGAAAAACAAGACGTGTTCAGTCCAAAGAGACTGGATAGGAAAGAGATATAGTATGGGAGTTGAAGTAATACAATATCTCACCATGCTGACCAGTGAGTATCCCATCTCGTCCGTTATACGTATAAGTTATATGGTTACTAACAGCTGCACCACATGAAGGTGGGATTGGACACTAGGAAATGTGCAGGACGGTTACTCTAAATCTTAGAATTTAAAGCAATTAGAGGCTCTCCTTCCCTCTTAGCATCTCCCCTTTTACAGCCGTATATTTTATTGCAGTTTAAATATTGTGGCTGATGTTGTAACTGACATTAAGTCATGTATATAATACGAGTATATGACAATAGGACTTCCCAATTAAAGTATCGGCTGGATGACACCAACTGCTGTAAACTACACATTAAACAGGCTGATTATCAATGTTCCAGGAGAGGCATCAAATAAAGTACACAACAACATAACATAAGAAATAAAATGCCTTGCAACAACTTAACATACAGAAATTAACAGTTTATTTATTACTCTTGGGTATTGAATGGTGAAAGTATTTGAGATCTTCGAGATGCCAAGGACTAAACCTAAAATAGCACACCTATTGGCTGGGCCCTCCTTTCTGGGGAAACCTTTGGCGGAGAAACCAGACTAAGAATATATCCAAAAGAAAATGTACATTACGGTAGAGAACCCTAAACCATTCCTGATCCTCGAAGTGGCACATTGGATGTTATCTCAGTATCTACAAAATGATCTACAAACAAACTCAACTACCTATAGTCGGTAAAATGTAAACATAAAGACATATCATTATTTTTATTTAGCATCACTATTAGATCTGGAAGGAATAGGGTCAATAAGTTTGCTTCATCATGTTTTAAGGTAGTGTCAGTCTTGACAGGGGGACATACGCGTTTATTTCCCTTTCGAACCACTGGTCCATAAAATCCACTTCAGAGCGTAAGAATAATGAGAAGATGCATTTTCGTTATTTTTTGTATTTTTTACATGTTTACTGTCAAACTCTCTAAAATCATAACTTAATATGGTTATGAATATATTAAGAGGGAATTCTATAAGAAAATTAAGTATAATTTGTGTTACATAACTTGTGTGTGCGTATAGATGTTATGTATTTTGTGTGCGTGTGCGTGTGTGTGTGTGTGCGTGTGTGTGTGCGTGTGTGTGTGCGTGTGTGTGCGTGTGTGTGTGCGTGTGTGTGCGTGTGTGTGCGTGTGTGTGCGTGTGTGTGCGTGTGTGTGTGTGCGTGCGTGCGTGCGCGTGCGTGCGTGTGTTCGTGCGTGCGTGTGTGTGTGTATGCGTGTGTGTGTGTGGAGTGTGAGATTGTGAGGGTGTGTTTGTGTTTGAGTGTGAATGGGTGTGTGTGTGTGTGTGTGTGTGTGTGGGTGAGTGAGAGACTGAGTGACTGAATCACTGAGTGACTGAGTGACTGAGTGACTGAGTGACTGAGTGACTGAGTGTGTGTGTGCGTGCGTGCGCATGCGTGTGTGTGTGTGTGCGTGCATGTGTTCGTGCGTGCGTGTCTGCGTGTGTGCGTGTGTGTGTGTGTGTATGGAGTGTGAGATTGTGAGGGTGTGTTTGTGTTTGTGTTTGTGTTTGAGTGTGAATGTGTGAATGTGTGAATGTGTGAATGTGTGTGTGCGTGCGTGCGTGCGTGTGCGCGCGTGTGTGTGTGTGTGTGTGTGTGGGTGAGTGAGAGACTGAGTGACTGAATCACTGAGTGACTGAGTGACTGAGTGTGTGTGTGTGTGTGCGTGCGTGCGCATGCGTGCGTGTGTGTGTGTGTGTGTTTGAGTCTGAGATTGTGAGTGTTAGGTGAAGGTGTACGTATGAGAGTGTGAGTGTGAGAGGTCAGTGTGAGAGTGTGAGTGTATATGGTTTTGTGAGTGTTAGAGTACGTGAGAGTGTGTGTTTGTGTGTGAGAGCTAGTGTTTGTGTGTGAGTGTGTTTTTTATTAATTTGTTGCATGTTTCATTGAAAAGGGTGAAATAGTACATGCCTTACAATATAAAATATACTTATGTTATAATTCTGACATCTAATTACTTGTAATTTGTCTTTAGATAATAGTGTATTGAGAACGTTTGTCTATATGCTTAGCATCTGGAGTCTGTCTGAATTTATCGATATTATGGACTCTATAAATTCACTCGTGTATTCACTCACTAATTTCTGTTTATTATATGTCTACTTTCTGTAATTCCTTAACATTATACTTTTGTAAAGGTTTCTTCCACGGGCTAGTTTAGAGCATTCAAATGAAAGATGTAACACTGTATTTTCTGCTACTCCACACGTACACATGTGGGAGTCCTTTATTTTAAATCTGTAGAAGTAATGGTATAGTCTTCCACATAGAACATATTAGCCAAAAATGTTCCAAACTAATAAATGCATTAGCTAAGTCAGCAGAAGTCATGAGAATAATCCATACTTTCAATTATTTCATATGGAGCACCAGTCTGGATTGAAACACTCAATAAATAATCAACATTCTGCAACAAAACTACAAAGAGTTCAACAACTGATAAACATCAGGACAGCAAAATCATTTGGAACTACCTCAAATGAAGCATTGTGCGTATTAACAAGAAATCTTCAAATAGTGCTACAACTACAAAAGGTAGCCGCCGACTGTCAGATCAAAAAGGAAATTCTACGGAAATTTAAGTGTACACAGCAAGATATACGCATTGTGTTTTTTTAATTCATTTATTACGACATGTTCCATTACAATGGCTGTATAATACTACATGCCTTATAACATAATGTAATATGTACTTACTTTATGTTCTGGCTTTGGTTATAGTTCAGTATTTTACGCTATGGCTTATTGTTTATTTATCCTTTGATAATAGTGTCTTGAGAAAGTCTGTTTAGCATCTATAGTTTATCTAAATTTACGGATTTTTATATCTAATATATAAAAATGAATGTTTGTTTGTTTGTTTGTACTTTATGCGCGGGTATTCCGTTGACCCGATTATGATGGAGCTTTTGCAAAATGTTCAGGAGATTCCTGGGATGAATATAGCTCATAAGAGAGTTGTGATACTCAAATCTTACACCCTTAAAAATGGCCCTTTGTACTAAAAAATGTGAAAAAAGTGGCTCTTTGGATGCTTAAATGGCTTACGCTGCCTAAACCATAACAAATACACAAAATTAAAGTACACAGAATTGAATATCTCAAAAAGCTCTACAAAAATGTCCGCGACAGCAATAACCATTTCTGTCTTTCATTGATGCCAAGAAGATCGAGACAAGTACGTAGATTCCCGTGCAAGCCTAGCAGCTCATAGCGGGTATTCTTTTACGATAACGCACAATAACGAATATTATCTTTTAGCTCATTTGTGCCAAGCACATAGAGATAAGTACATTCCCGGGCAACACCGGGTATCAGCACGGGTAATCTTAAAATAATTACGATATACATTTATAATTATTTTTCATTTTACTTATTCAACTAATCATAAGAAGTATATTAATGTTTGTCCTTCAGCTCATTTATGCCAAGAAGATCGGAATGAGTAGATTCCCGGACAACGCCGATTAAACAGCACGGGGTATCTAAAAATAATTCCGATATACATTTTTTCCTTTCACGTATTTAACTAAACGTAAAGACATTAATTTTCGTATTTCAGCTCATTTATATCAAGAAGATCGGGATAAGTAAATTCCCGGGCAATGCCGGATAATCAGCACGGGGTATTTAAAAAATATAAATTTACAATTATTGTTCCTTCTACTTATTCAACTAAACATAAAAGCACATTCATTTTCATTTATTTAGGCGTAGCAGCGCACACCGGGTATTAGCTAGTACTCTATAAATTCACTCGTGCATTTGCTTACTAACTTGTGTTCATTATATGTCCACTTTCTGTATTTCCTTAACATTTTGCTTTTGAAATTGTTTCTTTCACTTTCTAGTTTAGAACATTCAAATAAAATATGGAAAACTGTCTGATCTGCTACTCCACACGTGCACATGGTGGAGTTCTCGATTTTAAATCTATAGAAGTAATTGTTTCGTCTTCCATGTCCGCTTAAAAATGTTGTTACATTCCCCGATAATGGAATATTTATTTTTAGCATATCTTTGATACTAGGGAAGAATAACTTAGTCAACGCTCCGTTGGTTGCTGTGTTCCATTCGGTTTCCCACATTTGTATGCTGATATCTTGTAGTTCATTTAATTTAGCACCGAGCGGCATCTTCTCATAGCTAACAGATAGGTCTCTGTTTCCCGCAGCTCCTGTCTGCTTCATCATTTCCGGTGATTCCCACGTGTGCCTCGATCCACGTGAAGTGTACAGTCCATTTCACAGTTTTTAAACTGTTCAGTTGGTCTCTGATTAACTCGATTAGGTTGTTATGGTTAACTGAATTGTCTATTGACTCTAGAGTGATTTTGCTGTCTGTGTGAATGGCTGCTATATTTGTTCATCAGGGAGCTCTATAAGAGTTGTTAAAAATTCTGATGCTTTAAAGATTACCACTTGTGTGTTTGTTTGTTTGTTTGTTTGTGTGTCTGTATATGTTTGTTTGTGTGTATGTTTGTATGTGTGTATTTCTGTTTGTGTATTTCTGTTTGTGTATTTGTGTGTAATTGTATTTGTCTGTGTTTATGCTTGTGTGTTTGTGTTTGTGTGTGCGTTTATGTCTGTCATTGTGTTTATGTGTGTGAATGTGTGTTTGTGAGTGGGTGTGTTTGTGTGTGTGAATTGTGTGCGGATGTGTGTTTTGTACTTTCGTGCGAGTGTTTGTGTGTGCTTGTTCGTCCGTGTGTGCGAGGATGTGAGAGCTTGGGTGTGTATGTGTACGTGCTCGTGCGTGCACACTTGTCTGTGCATGCGTGTGTGTGCGTGCTTGCGCATACGTATGTGTGTGTTTGCGCATGTGTATATGTGGTTGTGCCTGGTGTTTTAGGTATGTTTTCGTGTGTGTGTGTGTGTGTGTTTTGGTGTATGTATGCTTTTGTACCAGTGTGTGTGTGTGTTTGTGCATGTATCTGTGAGTGTTTATGCGTATGAGTGTTCGTGCATGTGAACGTGTGCATGCTTTGTATGTTTGTGCATCTATGTGTGTTTGGGCATGTTTTTGTGTTTGTTTGAATATTTGTAAGTATATGTGTACATGCATGTGACGGATTTTGTCGTTGTGCGTGTATGGTTTTGTTCATGTGCGTGTGGGTGTTTGTGTGTTTGCTCGTGCGCGTATGAGTGTTTGTGAATGTGTGCGTGAGTCTTTATGCGGGCATGCGTGAGCTCAAATCTGTGCGTATATATGCGTAAATATGAATGTTCGTGCATGTGTGTACCTGTTTGTGCAGGTGTGTGTTTGTGCAAGTTTGTGTGTGTGTTTGTTTCTGTGTATGTGTGTGTTTGTTTCTGTGTGTGTGTGTGTGTGTGTGTGTGTGTGTGTGTGTGTGTGTGTGTGTGTGTGTGTGTGTTCGTGCTAGTGCGTTTGTGACCTTGTGCGTGCGAGTGTGCTTGTTTATGTTTATGTGCGTGTATTTGTGTGTTTGTCCAAGTGTATGATTCTTTCTCTTTGTGTGTGTGTGTGTGCATGTGTGAGCGTGTGTATGTGTATGTGTGTGTGTGATTAGCGTGTGAGTAGTGTATGTGTTTTTGAGAGTGTGCGTGTTTTTGCGTCGTGTGAACACTTTTATGTGTTTGTACGTGTGTGTATGTTTGTTCATATGTGTGCGTTTTTATGCGTGTGAGTGTGTATGTGTGCTCGTGTAAATTTATGTGCATATTTATGTGTATTTGTGCTTGTATGTGTGTATGCATGTGTTTGTTCGTGTTTGTGAGCATATTTTGTGTATATGTGCGTATGTGCGTGTGTTCGTGCGTGTGTGTTTTACGTCTGTGTGCTTATGCGTGTTTGTGTGTTCACATGCGAGCGTGTGTGTGTTATGTGCGGGCATGTATGTTTGTGCGTGCGAATGTATGTACTTTTTGTGCATGCCCTGTGTGTATGTTTTCTTGACTTTGCGATTGTATGTGTGTGTTTCTGCTTGTGTGTGTTTGTATGTGCAAGAGTGTGTTTGAGTGCGTGCTTCTGTGTGCGCGTATTTGTGCGTGCGTGCATTTGTTTTATCATTGTGCGTGTATGTGAGTGCTTGTTTAGGAATATTTGTGCGTGTGTACACGTGTTTGCGCGTGATGCTGTCTCTGCGCGAGTGTTTGTGTGTGTTTGTGTGGATATATACGTGTGTGCATTTGATTGTTTGTGCGTCTGTATATGTGTTTGTGCGCGTGAGCTTGTGCGAGTTTGATTCTACGCTTGTGCTTGTGTCCGTGTTTTTGTATCCGTGTAGTCGCGAGTGTGTGCGTGTGTTACGTGTTTTCGGATGTATGTGCATATACACTATTGCTAGTGCATGTTTGTCTGTATGTGTGTGTAGTGCTTGCTTGAATGCATGCGAACATTTGTGCTATTTTGTACGTGTTTGTAGTTGTGTGCGTGCGTATGTCCTTTTGTGTATAAATATGTGTGTGCTTGTAGGTTAGCGTGTGAGTATGTGCTTGTGGTTGTTCGCGTGTAAATACAGATGTACGCGTGCGTGTTCGCATGAGTGTGAGTTTGTTTGTGTGTGCGCATGTGTGTTCTTTAGCGATTGTGTGCGCATGTTCTTGCGCGTATGTATGCAATTGCTTGTCGTGTGCGTGTGTATGTGTTCGTGCGTGAATGTTTCTGTGTGTACATGTATTTATGCACACGTGTTTTTGCGAGTTTGAGCGTGTATGTTCGCGTGTGTTTGTGCGTCTTTGCGTGTTCGTGTGTTTGTGCGCTTGTGCCTGTGTGTTTGTGCATGTGCTTGTGATCGTGTGTTTGTGCGTATGTTTGTGCAAGTGTGTTTGTGCGAGTGTGTTTGTGCGAGTGTGTTTGTGTGCGTAATTGTGTGTGTGCTTTTGTGTGTTTGTGCTTGCTTGTATGTGTTGTATTTGTACATGGGTTTTAATGCGTGATTGTGTGGTTGTGCGTATATGTGCAAGATTATGGACGTGTGTTTTTATGCATGTGTGTGTGTTTGTGTGGGTATGTTTTTGAGTTTATGCAAGCATGCGTATGATCGTGTTTGTTTGCGGATGTGCGTTCTTGTGCATTTTAGTGCGTGTGCTTGTATGTCTGTGCGGGTGTGTCTTTGCGTGTCTTTGTGCGTGTATGTGCTTCTGTTTGTATTGCTTTGTGGGTGTGCGTGTTTGGTTATGTTTGTGCATGTGTTCACGCGCGTCTGTTTGTGAGCGTGTGTTTAATGTGTGCGTGTGTTTGTGCACTTTTGTTTGTGTGTGCCTGTTTGAAGTGGGAGTGTTTATGCTCTTATATTTGTGTGTTTTTGTCTGAGTGTGTGTGCGTGTGTTTGTGCACGTTTGTTTCTGTTTGTGTATCTTTGTGTGTGTGTTTGTGATCTTTTGTTTATGCGCGTGTGTTTGTGCGCGTTTGTTTGGGTGTTTGTGCGTGCATTTGTACGAGTGTATGCGAAAGTGTGTTCTGCGCGTGTGTATGAAAGGGGCGTGTGTTTTGGCGCGTGTACTTATGTGTACATGTTTGTGTGTGCCTCTTTTTGTGAGTGTGTGTGTGGCGTGAATTTACGCAAGTGTGGTTTTTGCACGTGTGTTTGTGTGTGTGTGTGCGTATGTTTGAGCACGTATATTTGTGCGTGCGTGAGGTTTTGCGCATGTGTGTTTCTGCACGTGTTTGTGTGTGCGTGTGTTTTTACGCGTGTGTTTGCGTGTTTTCGTCTACGTTCATGTTTAAAATGCTACTGACAGACTTTCATTTCAAAATAATTGTTTTTATAATTACAAGGTTTTGGAAATTATTTTTAATACGATAATCTTGCTTACCCTACGGCTGAGGCGCCTATCTTTCATTCACCAGCACCATTCTTCAAGACTCCTAGTCATCTTTTCTGTAAATCAATACAATTAGAATTTTACAAACCTTGATTTTTTCTCTTCAAATCATGGTTTAATCTCAAACCTTCCATTCTATTATCCATTATCTATTAATAAAGCTAATTTTGCAATTATGCCTTACGTTCCCTCTTTAACTAGAGGTTTCAAGAAGATATTCAAAGGATTAGACACTAAATTAGTTTTTACTTCCACATATTAAAGATAAAGTCGATTGTTTAAAAAAATCCGGTATTTATGAAACTTGACTGTGATATGTTGGACAAACAATAAGATCTATTTTAACGAGATTCAACGAACATATTGCACATTTTAGATTTAATAGAATTGAAAAATGTGGAGTTGCTCAGCATATTTCTAATTACGGTATTGCTATCAATGAAAGTAACCTTAGGCTGATTCTTTCGGTCATTAATTTAAAATTCCCTGACGTCCTTCAAATGTGTTAATCTATAAAAATAAGGATGCAATTATGAATAAAGACAAGGGCCTTATTCCGCACAGCGCCCTCTTTTCTTGAATTGAAAGAAAGGAGGATTTGTTTTATTATGTCAAAATGTTACTTGTGATTGATTGCGTCATGTGACGCATTTTTTTAACTGATATTATTTATTCGTTACTATTTTTGTCTTCAGTTAATGTCTGGTCTTGAGGTTGACAGCATAACTGTAGAAACATGTTGACCATTTTAAACATTAAATGGCGAATTGGGCATATTAACTGTATATTTTATTATTGTTGTTATTGTTATTCTTATTGTTATCCTTTTATTACTAGCATTAATATTAATATTATTTTTTTATTTAGGAATATTCCACAATACAGTGTTTCGCCTTCAGCCCAAAGTGATTTGTCGCTAGAGGTTCCTGTCTAAATTATCTTCGTCCCTCAAATCTCTAGCTTCCATATTTCTCTTCACTCCATCTATCCATCGTTCTCTAGGCCTGCCCCTTCCACTTCTTCCATTAGCTTTCCAATTAAGGATCGTCTTTGGTATTCTCTCTTCTTCCATTCTCATGAGGTGTCCAAACCGTTTCAAATGTTTTTCTTCTATTTTTTCTAATATGTTTTTTTTTTCAACTTGCATAATTTCCCTTATTTTGCTGTTTCTGACCTTATCCCTTCTTGAAAATCTTGTCGATCGCCCCCAAAAATTCATTTCTACTGCTAACAGCTTGTTGGCTGATTTCTACTAACTGTCCAAGTTTCGGTCCCATATAATAAAATGCTTTGTAACAGAACTTGAAATATAGTTTTCTTTGTCCTGTATAAATATTATTATTATTATTATTATTATTATTATATTATCATTGTTATTATTACATCCGGTAGCATGACAATTGCCGCCGTCTTCCGAAAACCAAACGCCGTTCCTCTCTGTCCATCCAATGATCTTCTTCCAATCCTCCGATAAATCATAGCCGCTTGCATACCTTCTACCCAGGTTTTCTTTGGTTTTCCTTTCTTCCTCCTTTCCATTGGAATCCATTCCATAATAATTTTAGGCAAACTTTCCTGTGGCATTCTTTTGACATGCCATACCACTGTAATCATTTATTTCCTATAATGTCTATGATATCCGGTAATTTTTTATTTCTTGTGCCTTTCTTCTTTGTCTCTGTTAAATATGAAAAATCTAGTTTCATTGCATCTACTTATTTAACTACTTCCTCCATTTTATTTCTGCAGCCTTCAATATTCCATGTTCCAAATTTCAATGTCCATTTTCTTAGCTTTAATCGTCCTAAGGTGTTTTCTGAGGCATGATGTTTGGTTTTTTAGCATTTGTTTTCTTTTATGATGCACGAGGAGCTGGCCCGATGCAACAACCCCCAATCTGGGGACGGGTAATTTTTGTTCAGGTTTTCTTCCTCTAGCCTTTGATAGTCCAGTATCTTCCTGCAAGGCAGCAGCGCTAGTTTTGGTCCGCCCTGGGTAATTATTTCCCCAGTACCCACCGTATCTGGGGAGGCGCCCGATGGGAGACTGGCAACTCCACACGGGATTATCATTATTATTATTATTATTATTATTATTATTATTATTATTATTATTATTATTATTAAACCCGCCAAAGCCAGTCCCAAGCCAGGTTAGAAAAGGGTGAGGGGGAGGAGTAACAACCTCGTTAAAAAAACAGGGTTGGGTACGTCCAGCTGTTAGTACCCTGTGAGGGCCCCTTATCTAGCGTATACACACTGCTGCCTTCCATTTCGTCATTGGTTTGATAAAGGCTAGAGGAAGAAAACGTTGACCAAAATACACCTGGTGCTTCAGGTTGGGGGTTGATGCATCAGGCCGGCTCCCTCTTCATCATAAAACATAACGATGCAAAAAGCCTAAAAATTTAGAGCTAAACGGAAATAAACATAGACAAAAAAAGCAAAGGAAAAGGACATTTCTTGTTGGAAATTATCTTGAGAAGAGCAGCAAGATGTTTAAAATTAGAAAAAATAAGAAATATTGTCATACAAAATATTATATGAATATTAGATATTCAATAGTAGTTTACATAAAAATACAAGCAATTAAATTGGTATTGGCATGTAGCACAAATGCTAGAAAAAAGATTACCCAGAAAAACAATGGAATAGTGTCCACCTGGAAGAAGAATGAAAGGAAGACCTCGAAACTCGTGGATGCAAGAAGTAGAAACTGGAATGAGAATAAGAGGACTGGAGGAGATGTAGTGGATCGATAGAGACGAGTGAAGATGGAAAATAAAACTCTAGCACACACTATTACTATTATTATTACTATTACTACTACTACTACTGTTATCATCATCATCATGATCGTCGTCGTCATCGTCGTCATCATTCTCATCATTCTCATCATTATTATCATTATTATTATCATTATTATTATCATCATTGTTATTATTATCATTATTATCTTTATTATTATCATCATTATTATCATTATTATTATTATTATCATTATTATCATTATTATTATTATTATTATTATTATTATTATCTTTTTTTTAATTGCGGATGAGCCCATGTAGGACTACGCAAAGTACTTAGAGGCGTTTCCTTTGAGCCCAAATTTCTTTCATTCTTTTGCTATGAGCTTGTTTTCTCTCATCTGTCCAAGTTGTTCCAGTTTTTTTCTTCGGTTTGTCCTCTTGGTCAACTTGCCACTTATTCACCTTAATTCTAAATATATCTCTGTTTGGGATATCTTCTTTAGTAATTCCTGCCAATTTTAAGTCCTTTTTGACTTCATCAATCCACTTCATAGTATCCACTGGAGCTTTACTTCTGTTTTCGTAGAATTCCATTATCTGTTTTGTAAGCCTATTTGAGTTCATTCGTTTAATATGGCCATAAAATTTTAACCTTCGTTTTCTAATATCACTATGAATGTCTGTATATATTTTTATTTCCTTTTTACTTCTGAGTCTAAATGCTTCACCTATGACTTGTGGACCTAAAACTTTTCTTATAATTTTGCATTCTTTTTTCACTATATTTTCGATATCTTTTTTTCTGTTCAAAATTAATGTTTCTGCTCCATAGAGGCACTCTGGTTTAATTACAGTGTTATAGTGTCGTAATTTTGTATGTAAAGATATGCATTTTTTATTATAAGTGTTGTGAGTAAGCCGAAATGCTGTTTCCATTTTTTGGCATCTACTTTTATTGGCTTTAGTTTCAATTCCATTTTCCTGAATTATTTCACCAAGATATTTAAATTGTGAAACTCGTTTAATTTTTCCATATTTGGTTTCCAGGTATTTTGGTGCTTGTTTATTGCATGAAATATATTCCGTTTTTTCAAAAGAAATCTGCAGACCAACTTTCTCTGCAATGTCATTTAATAATTCAATCTGTTTTTGTGCTGTTACAACGTCACGGGTTAAGATTGCTAGATCATCAGCATATGCTAGGCAATCAATCTTCAATTCTCCTCTTCCTAATATGATTGGTTGATTACATTTAAAAATTGTTTTCTGTTTACGCCATCCTTGTATTACTTTATCAAGAACACAATTGAAGATTAGTGGAGAAAGTCCATCTCCTTGTCTTACTCCTGTCTTAATTTCAAAGGATTCAGAAATTTCCCCCATGAATTTAACTTTAGCCCTTGTATCTGTTAGTGTATGTCTAATAAGTGTCTAATTATTATTATTATTATTATTATTATTATTATTATTATTATTATTAGTATTATTATTATTATTATTATTATTATTATTATTATTATTATTATTATTATTATTATTATTATTATTATTATTATTATGCGGTGGACTAGTGGTTATGCCCCTTGCCTCTGGTCCCGAGGGTCGCGGGTTCAAACCCGGCCGGGGTCGATGGATTTTTTAGGACGGAAAAATCCAAGGAGCCTGAAAATCTTCAGACTCGGGACCGAGTCTGAAGACTTTCAGGCTCGTAAAATATCCTTAAGCCTGAATAAAAAGGCCTCTAAGCAAAATTTACCGAATTTTCCCGTCCTAGTGCTACCTTGATTTCCTGGATGTCAGTATGAGGCGGAACGCTGACCACGTACCACTCAAAATGACATCTATACGAAAACAAGTGTAACTAAATTAGTATGGTTCAAATTCTCCCCTGTAGGGGGAGAGTGCCTAAATCTCTGTAAAGGGAAAACATAGGCTTACAATACAAAAAAAATTATTATTATTATTATTATTATTATTGCTATTGTTATTGTTATTTATTATTATTGTTATTATTGTTATTATTATTATTATTATTATTATTATTATTATTATTATTATTATTATTATTATTATTATTATTATTATTATTATTATTATTATTATTATTATTATTATTATTGTTATTATTGACCAGCCTCATCTGTTAGTTAAATTTGAAAATTACAGTACGATGCAGTCAAAAACTAGTGATTGTATATTTCACTTTTGCTTATTACACGAAATTTCCTTCTCAAGGTAATTATTTTAGAAGAATGTTTATTTTTTTTATTATTATAGGAATCTGAAATTCATTAAATGACATAGGTGTCAAGTCATGTTTTGTGAAAATGAAGTTTGAGCCCCCCTTAGATTCTCTTTAGAAGTCACTACCGTTGAGAAGTGTGACACAGTAAAAGAAAGAGTTCAGGCATGGCTTTATTTACCTCCACAGTTTGTCATACAGTTAAACAAGTTTGGATCATTTTATAACTAAAAGTAAGCATTCTGGGTTTCAGAAGAAATTAACTTTTTTCTCTGTACCCTTGAATTACGTAGGTGTCAAAAAATGCAAGTTATTTTTGTATCACGTGATGTACTGAATACATATTTGAAACCTAACTCATTATAACAAATTTAACTTTAAAAAATCAAATATAATGTTTTACATCCTTTCAGATAACATTTTATTTTTCTGTTTTAAAATTAAGCTCCTTAGGGTCGATTTCACCAACAGAGGTAACCGTATTATGCCAGTTTAAGCTATGTACTATATATGGGGAAAACTGGCGTGATACAGTTACCTCTGTTGGTGAAACCGACCCTTAATCTTTAATATAAACTGCATCTTATGATGTGAATATATTGTATATTACTTAGCTTACCAGCCGGCTGCCCACTCGTGCCATTTTATACAGAGTGACGGTAGTTACACCGACAAACTTCAGGGACTGATTCCTGACTGGAAATGAAGAAAAAAAGGTCCTATAAACATGTGTCCGGATATGAACCATGTGCGTGCAACGACAACAAATCGTCCCGGCACACAGTATATAGCATAATCACATCCACGTTACAACAGATGTTCATAGTGGTCTGTACGGGATGCGATGCACGCGCTCTCACGTCGTATTGCTTCACTCTTCCGGCCTCTCTCCGAACAACTTCACGTGCGACGTGGACACGCTGTTGAAGGGTATGCACATCAGGAACTGGTTCAGCAAACACAACGCTTTTCAGATGCCCCCAAAGGTAAAAATCCAAGGGGTTTAAGTCCGGTGATCTAACAGGCCATGCATAATGTCATTCGTCAGTGTCATCTACCGTGGCAACGATGCATTTATGGACACTTATTCATAGGGCATTTGTTCCTCCATTTCCAGTCAGGAATCAGTCCTAGCAGTTTGCCGGTGTAGTTAAAATTCACCCTGTATAATCTAGAGAATATGTGTATGAAGTGTTCAGATAATAACTGCCGCCACAAAATTCCTGACTATTCTGGACTGTCTCTCGTCTTATACTGGCTGAAGTCCCTAGAAAATGTCTTCCCGATGGCAATTTAGTTCACTGGACAACCTGTAGCTCAGCACGTGCTGTATTCTTCACTTAATGATTTATTTTCTGCAGGAAATGTCAGCACCAATTATTTTCATCCGTCTACCGCCTGATTTGTTCATGAACTTACAATACCTATACAGACTTTATTAATATAATTTTTCCCTTAAAAATCTAAATTCTTTAATGTTATTGCATGGCTCTTAATTGTTGTCAGATATCAAAATTATACGCTCCTTACGTTACATGTTTCTGTAGATCAACCTTGTCATTCTCGTCTAAATTATGATAAAAGCTAAAAAAAAAATAAAGTACGAGGACAGGGTTCGCACTTTTCTAGAAAATATGAAATGAGATATCACTGGGGTGTCCGCAGCTTTCACAAAAAAATTAATTTGTTTCTTATTGCATTTAGAAAGTGAGTAGACACGCTGCCACCATAATGTAAAAGCCAGTTTTAAAAATTCAGATTTCATCGCTAATCGAACACACAACTTTTTTATATTGCCTTCACCAATTACGTAACTTGGGTCCATCTTAACATATTTCAATTCATTTCTTTTTAATTTGGGCTGATATTGGTAGTTATATTCAAAAAACAAATATATCCACTCTTTTCATTGTTTTGCCCTAACCTTTTATTTCCCTACACCATAATAGGATTTTCAAATCAATGACATTAACTGTGAACCACACATTGTATAGATACATAGTAACTGTCTCGCTGGATGATTAGTAATCATTATTCCAGAGATATCAATGTCGGGACAGAAAACAAAATAGGCCTATCAGAAGTACACCGCCTATCCCTGTTAAATGCCACACAGGAGCTGCTGGCTGCGTGGAGTTTAGTTTAGTGTAAAAATGGGGAAATTAGTTTTAAAACCAGAATAAGGAAATATTATCAGAAAGTCTGTAAATATTAATATTTTTTTGTAATTTTTTAGTTGAATTTGTTATAATGTTCAATATCTCACATGATATCACATTTACACGTATTTAAACAATATAAGCTATTTGAAAATAGATTTAATATTTACCTGAGAGAGCAAGCATTCTCCATTGGTCAATCTAGCTATAATAATTTATAGTTGAATCTGTGAAATAATATTATTTTGTTAATGTGATTTAACATTTAATGTATTTTCCAATTTCTCATTGAGTGTCGTTGCTTCGTAACTTTGCAGTTAGTACGTCACTATTCTTGTTATTGCTATGCAACAAGGAACACTTAAATTAATATTAAGAAGCTAATGCTGTTACTATGATAGAAATAAGTATATTAAAGTACACAACTAAATTATTGTAATCAAATGGTAAAGAGAAAAATTTATGCCTGAACCGGGAATCGAACCCCGAACCTTCAGCTTTCCGTGCTGTTGCTCTTAACCATTGAGCTAATTCAGGCTTCTTTCCCAACCAAGCATAAATCCTTCCTTTACCTACTGTCTTGGTCCCACATGCAAATGCAATGAATCATCATTCACAAATACACAATGAATGGCTTCTACATTAAGAAGACATGAAGAGACTCCACATAGCTATAGCATTATTTATTAAATTAATATTAAGAAGCTAAAGCTGTTACTATGATAGAAATAAGTATATTAAAGTACACAACTAAATTATTGTAATCAAATGGTAAAGAGAAAATGTATGCCTGAACCGGGAATCGAACCCCAAACCTTCAGCTTTCCGTGCTGATGCTCTTAACCATTGAGCTAATTCAGGCTTCCTTCCCATCCAAGCATAAATCCTTCCTTTACCTTACCCGGTTCAGGCATACATTTTTCTCTTTACCATTTGATTACAATAATTTAGTTGTGTACTTTAATATACTTATTTCTATCATAGTAACAGCTTTAGCTTCTTAATATTAATTTAATAAATAATGCTTTAGCTATGTGGAGTCCCTTCATGTCTTCTTAATGTAGAAGCCATTCATTGTGTATTTTGTGAATGATGATTCATTGCATTTGAATGTGGGACCAAGACAGTAAGGTAAAGGAAGGATTTATGCTTGGATGGCAAGGAAACCTGAATTAGATCAATGGTTAAGAGCATCAGCACGGAAAGCTGAAGGTTCGGGGTTCGATTCCCGGTTCAGGCATAATTTGTTCTCTTTACCATTTGATTATAAGGAACATTGTGCCAAATTATTTATGAAATATATTTTTCTCTTCTTCTTGTAAGCCCTTGTTTTCCCCAACGAGATTTAGGCGCTCTCCCCCTATAGGGAAAAATTGAACCATATTAATTTAATTACAGTTAGTTGTTTTCGTATATATGTCATTGGAGTAGCCCATGCTCAGCGTTTCGCCTCATAGTGACATCTAGGAAACCAAGGTAGTACTAGGACGGGAAAATTCAGTAAATTTTGCTTAGAGGCCTTTTTATTCAGGCTTAAGGATCTTTTAAGCCAGAAATTCTTCAGACTCGGTACCAGAGGCTAGGATCATAACCACTTGTCCACCGCGGCTAAAATAAAAATATTAACTGAACGTAGCGGAAAAAATTGTCTCGCGCCGTAGATGAATGGTTAAGGGAAGATTACTTGGCCCAGAGCTACGGGATTTGCACTGATTCGAGTCTCCATGGGGTAAAAATTCTCTAACGGAATTTTCGGCCAGTATGGTACCAATGCCCACCCGGCATTCATGAGGAATTTGGGTAGCTACAATAAGTAGCGGCTCCAGGTTGAGAAAACCAGCTTATAACGGCTGGGGACCTAACATGCTGACTACACGTCACCCCTACACTAGTTGGATGATCATCTACCCCCGTGATTAGCACATGTGGATGTGAAGCCAGCAGTCGGCTGGTATAGGCCAAGGACCTTCTAGGCCTGTCGCGCCATGGAGTTTATTTTTTAGCGGAAAATTTCCCGTATAATCTTAAATAAAAAATTACACCTCTCGTGGAATCTCCCGTTAAAAATGTATTCATATCTTCATGAAAGTGACATTAAGTTATAAATTACATAATTTTATATTGCGCACGTAATAGAATCATTTTTATCTTCCTCCACTTGACTTTCTTGTTCTTGATTTTCAACTTTGGCGCTGTAGATGAATTATGACTAATGCCTTTAAATAGAAGTAATAAAATATCACAGATTGCACCCTTTGGTCTTCTCAGCTATGTTTTCCAACTTTATTTACTTGAGTTACTTTTTTTAATTTTTTTAAACAGACCGGTCTAACATTCAACTGCCAAGTCGATTAATCAATACTTATTTTCAGACTTATCTAAGGTTGTTGTGTTTTCGCTGTCCGTTGATCTCTCTGCAGTTTGAAATTAATTTTTTTTTCTGGCGCCTTTCATAAAGTTTGACATCCTCTTTTCAATAGTGTCTTTGTCTATTTTCTAGTCTTCGATTAATCCAGCAAAAAGGGACTTCTGGTTTAGCAAATGGGGTCTTGAAATTGATACCAATATCGAGCGCATAGAAAGTAAAAGTGATTGTTGATAATTTAAATTTTCCATTGTCCAACTTTTGTCCGAGTAAGTCTATGTGTTTCTTAGAGGCTTTAATTATATTATTATTCTTTACAGTCCTTCTTTCTTCTTCTTCCTTTCATGTGATAGACTTAGAGGTCTGTTACGGTCTCAATCCAACGTTTGAAGGGTATGCCCAAAGATCTCTTGCCTGGTGGCTGGTAATTTAAGATTTGACGTGGTATTCTTCTTCTGCTCATTCTTCTTACGTGAGATTTCCAGTTGTTTCTGTATTTTTGTACATATTCCATGACTGATTCTGTTTGTAATTCTCTGAGAATCTCAGAATTCCTTTTATAGTCTGTTTTTGAGTAACCTGCAGTACGTCTCATAAATTTCATTTCTGCCGCAGTTAGTCTTTGTTCATCTACATTGCCTCACTTCAGGCCAGTAACCTGTTGTGGGGACTTACTTTACTAAAAAGTCTCAAAGAAGATGTAAAAGCACTGCTCCCCTAATTGTTATAATCGCTATTTACCACAGATATCCAAATTTCTCATGATGCAGGAATGGCCTGGTTCCAAAATTATCGAAATTCTATGAGAAAATTTCTTCCACACAGAGACTCTAACCACCTCGTGTACCGGTACCTCTCCGCCAAGACATGGTGCCTTAGACAGCTATAGCTTTCACTTTATGAATTACACTGGACAACTAATTTTAACTTTTTGTCAGTTATGGAAATGAAATGACCAAATTTCAATGTATTTCTTCATGGTGAATATGAAAATGACAATGAAATTGTTAGCAGTGCTCTCGTTTTTTCGTAATTTTGAAAAATATCTTGAGTAAAAATTTTTCCCTCCTTAAATCTGGTAATATTAAGACTAGCTTACCTCAGTTCAGGCCGATTCCTTTTAGCTTGTCTGCTGTAATGAACCTCGGGGACATCTCTCACCACTGACTAAAATAATCATCTAGCATAGATGTATTTTATTTGCCTTGGTATCGTCTTTCAAATGATGAGATCGTCTGGTGAAAATGTTCCCCATGTTCTTCAGAAACTGCAACACAGTTTTCCGGCAATAAGTTCAAATGAGAGTGCAGAAAATGGATTTTTAATGGCATATTGCACCCCGATTTCGCGATAAGCTAGGAACACGTTGTCTGTAGTTTGGGGACCGGTGGTTCCCGAAGAAATTTAAGGCAACTGCTCTGAATGATTCCCATGCATTTTTTGTTTCCTTTTCAAAAGTTCCGAAAAGTGTTTATCCTTGAAGAGTTCTCTGATTTACGAACCAATAAAAAATACCTTCCTTAATTTTAATTGTACTTAGTCTCGGAAATCTTGTAAGTACTTATGCACTCCCATCAAGTATCTAAATGCAGTCACATCAGTAACACTGACATAAGATTAAACTTTGATTAATTTAAAAATAATCGCCACTCTTCTGGTTTGTGTTGGATGTTTATAGCAGACATTTGACCTTGTATATTTTTGCAGAATACAATACCGTTATTTTTTTAAATTGTTCAAGTGGCTTCTGGCATGTTCTATATGCAGAGACCTTTACATTCTCGCCAAGATCCTTAAACTGAGTCGCGAACCCAGTGTATCTGCTTTGGCCTCTGAGAGTTCTAAGTCTCAGGAAAGATAATTTAATTCCTCTTCAGTCATTCTGTGCGACTGAGTTGGGATTTCAGGATTGAAGTCAGGATCATGGGATGTGGATGGTCTGGGTATTTCTTCCGAAGTGCTAGTTTCGTTTAATCGTCTGAATCAATATTATAGGAGTGGTAGTAATGGAATAGGAAGCTCTTCAGTGTGCGGCACCAGACGAATAGCTGCAGGTATGTTGGGATAATTCACAGCTGATCTCTTCTTCTTTGAAATAAACTTAACTGGTGGGAACATGCAGAAATAATCACTTACATTATTAATTTGTTCTCTCCAAATCATGGGGATTTCTTCTTTCCTTTGAACAGTCACTAAAATTTGCAGAATAGTCACTGTAGCAAATATCTGGAGCAAAATGTTTGTCAAGATCCTCTATTTTGCACCCGAAATAAAGATTGGTACGCTTTCTTAATAAATGGAGTTACGTGTTGCTTTCACAATGCGAACGTCCCTTTTCGGCAAATATAACAAAATTTATGTGTACTATATACACAATTTCGTGGCATTTTAACTTTTAATACACTGCAATATTATTTCTGTGCATAATTTAAAAAGTGTATATCAGAAAACATAGACGTGTCACACACGTGTTCTACACGACAAAACTGTACATCTATATAACTTATCACCAAGGCACAAACCATTGTTCACTCATGAAATTCCACTTCAATTGATTTCACAACCTGTTGGGGTAAACACCGATCCTTTAAGAGTAACCCTATCTATATTATACAGCTGTCACTGTCTCCGCTCCTCTAAGAGTGTTTCCTTGACCTTCGCACTGACTATAATATTCACAGCATACGTGTAACACTAAGCATGCTTATAATTTAAAAATCAGAACACTGCCATCATTTTAATTCTCATATTCGTAATTAGGAGTTTTATCTTAATATAAAACGATCATGTTTACTTCCGTAACTTTAGGGCTGTTATCCAGTGTTATCAACAATCCCACTTACTCCCCATGCGCTCGATGTTGGTACAATTACAAGACCCCATTTGCTAAATCAGAAGTAACATAGTTACTGGCAGTAGTCCCCACCTTTTGCTGGATTAATCGAAGACTATAAAATAGACAAAGAATTAATTGCATAGAGGATATCAAACATTATGAAAGGCGCCAGAAAAAGTTTTAATTTCAAATTGCAGAGAGATCAACGGATAGTGAGAACACTATAGCCTTAGAGAAGTCTGAAAATAAATCACGATTCATCGACTTGGCAGTTGAATGTTAGGCCAGTCTGCTTAAAAATTAAAAAAAAAATAGTAATGAAGTAGGTAAAGTCGGAAAACATAGTTGAGAAGACCAAAGTGTTCAATCTATTATATTATTTATATTTAAATTTAAAGACGCTAAGACCATTAGTCATAATCCATTGGAACCACTGGCGAGCATGTTAGTCACTGTTCCACCAACATCATTTACAGCGCCCAAGTTGAAAATTAAGAACAACACAATCAAATGGAGGAATATTATAATGATATTGTGAAAAGAAAAATTAATGTCTGAACCAGGAATCGAACCGTGGACCTCTAGTTCTCCAGACTAGTGTGCAGCCCACTACACTATTCGAGACTTGGCACAAACATTAACAAATCTTTCCACATCTATAATTCTCGTTTCGTCCGCTGTCAGGTAGGTGTCACCACCATCGCCAACGGCCGGCTTCGTTTACAAGTATCTATATTTGAGAATTTTACACCACCACTTTTATAAGCAATAAACGATGTTATTTAACATTTTCCAATACTGCTATTTTAACACAGTTCCAGTAATGGATCGTATTATAATATTATAATGATATGTATATGTAGAAAGAATTGTTAATGTTTGTGTCAAGTCTCGAATGCTGTAGTGGGCTGCACACTAGTCTGGAGAACTAGAAGTCCACGATTCGATTCCTGGTTCAGACATTAATTTTTCTTTTCACAATACCATTATATAATTATAATATGATCCATTATTGGAACTGTGTTAAAATAACAGTATTGGAAAATGTTAAATAACATCGTTTACAACTTATAAAAGTAGTGGTATAAAATTCTCAAATATAGATACTTCTAAACGAAGCCGGCCTGACAGTGGACGAAACGAGAATTACAGATTTCTATATGTGGAAAGAATTGTTAATGATTGTGCCAAGTCTCGAATGGTGTAATGGGCTGCACACTAGTCTGGAGAACTAGAGATCCCCAGTTCGATTCCTGGTTCAGACATTAATTTTTCTTTTCACAATATCATTATAATATTATAATATGATCCATTATTGGAACGGTGTTAAAATAACAGTATTGGAAAATGTTAAATGGAGGAAGATAAAAATTATTTGTTGTAATATTTTACAGGATGTCCACAAAGTTCTGCTACAAAAACAATGTAACTATGTAACTTAGCTCGTAAACTATTTGATATAGAGACATGAGGTTTTTTCTTTTTTTTTTTTTTCCAACGTATTCTACATCTCTCCAAGTGTTGTTTACATTTGTTGCAGATTGTAATTTAAACGACAATGATGACACCACAGGAAAAAGGCCCACTATGTATGGTCGTATGTTGATTCCGGTAATCACCAGTAACCGTTCAGCGAAATTTCCGCCAGCAATGTGCAAAGATCCTCCATCTAAATAATCAATAATTAGAAGGGCAGAGCGACTGGCAGTGTAGTGGACTTGCCACGGAGCGGACGACCAGGTGTCAGTCAAGAAACTGTCGACAATGTGCAACTTGCATTTTAACTCAGGCCTCAAAAATAGATTCGTTGTGTTTTATGGGAACTGCGTTTATTAAAATCAATCATTCATAAAGTCCTCCATAAGCGGCTACATCTTCAGGCCTATAAAGTGCAAATTACACAAGTGTCGCTGCCGATTGACTTCCCTCGGCGTGCTGAATTTGCTGATTCCATGCTGAACGCAATTGACGAAGAGAATGAGTACCTGCAGAGACTGATGTTCTCTGATGAAGCGACTTTATTTGTGTCTGGACACGTTAACCGCTATAACATTTGGATATGGAGGTACTGGTAATTTACCAGACTCAACATACCACCATACACATTGGGTATCTTCTTGTGTTGCCGTCATTGTCGTTTAAATCACAATCTGCAACAAATGTAAACAAAACTTTTGAGAGATGTGGAATACGTTGCAACCAACCGCATGTCTCTATCTCAAATAGTTTACGAGCTAAGTTACATTGTTTTGGTAGCAGGAATTTGTTGACACACTGTATTATGTGCGCAATATCAAGTGATATAATTTGTAACTTAATGTCACTTTCATGAAGATATGAATACATTTTTAACGGGAGATTCCACGAGAGCTGTAATTTTTTATTTAAAATTATAAGGGATTTTTTCCGCTCAAAAAAACTTAACTCCATGGCGCAACATGCCTAGAAGGTCCATGACCTACCAGCCGACTGCTGGTTTCACATTAACATGTGCTAATTACAGAGGTAGACGATCATCCAACCAGTGTAGTCAGCATATCAGGTCCCGAGCCGTTATAAACTGGTTTTCTCAACCTGGAACCGCTACTTATTGTAGCTGCCCAAATTCCTCATGATGCTGGGTAGGCATCGGTCACATAATGGCCGAATATTCTATGACAAAATGTTTACTCCCATGGAGACTTGAACCAGTGCAAGTCCCGTAGCTCTGGGCCAAGTCATCTTGCCTTAACCACTCGGCTACGGCGCGGGGCAATATTTCCGCTACGTTAGGTTAATATTTCTTATTTAAAATATATATATTTCATAAATAATTGGATACAATGTTCCTTGTTACATACCAATAACAAGAATGATGACGTACTAATTGGAAAGTTACGGAGCAACGATACTCAATGAGAAATTGAAAAATATTACATTAAATCAAATTAACAAAATGTTATTATTTAACAGATTCAAATCAAAAGTGTTTCAATTATAAATTATTATAGCTAGATTGACCAATGGAGAACGCTTGCTCTCTCAGGTAAATATTAAATATATTTTTAAATACCTTACATTGTTTAAATGTGTGTAAATGTGATACCATGTGATATATTGAATACATATTTTAAAACTAAGATATTGAACATTATAACAAATTCAACTTTAATATTATAAATTAATATTCATATTTACATAAATAACTAACTCACTCTCTGGCACTACCGAACCCATAGGTTTATTACGCGCGGATATAAACTCTCCATACATCCCTATCCTGAGCGAATGTTTTCCAATCATTCCCTGTATAATCTACTTCCATCAAATCATAGTTAATGTTATTCTCCCACCTCATTCTTGGTCTACCAACTGGGCGTTTTCCCTCTGGTTTTCCTACAAGAAGCTTCCATGCACGCCTTGGTCATTTCCCATTCGTGCCACATGTCCTGCCCATCGCAGTCTACGAGACTTAACTGTTATTATGTCTGGCTTCCTATAAAGACCATGTAGTTCACTGTTATGAAGTCTTCTCCATTCTCCTGTCAGTTCATCTCTCTTTGGTCCAAAAATTTTCCTAAGAACTTTATTCTCAAATACTCGTAATCTCCTTTCCTCCTTTAAAGTAAGAGTCCAGATTTCGCATCCGTATAATACCCTGGTAGAATATTAGTTTTATATATTTTCAGTTTAACGTTTTTTGAAAGGAGTTGGGACACTTTCTGGTATTTTCTTATTTTGTTTTAAAACTAATTTCCCCATTTTTACACTAAACTAAACTCCACGCAGCTGGCAGTTCCTGTGTGGCATTTAACAAGGATAGGCGGTGCACTTGTGATAGGCCTATTTTGTTTTCTGTCCCGACATTGATATCTCTGGAATAATGATTACTAATCATCCAGCGAGGCAGCTACTATGTATCTATACAATGTTTGGTTCACAGTTATTGTCATTGGTTTGAAAATCCTATTGTGGTGTAGGGAAATAAAAAGGTTAGGGCAAAACAATGAAAAAAGTATATATATATATATATATATATATATATATAATATAAGTACCAACATCAGCACAAATATAAAATATTAACTGAAATATGTTAAGAAGGACCCAAGTTACGTAATTGGTGAAGGCAATATAAAAAGTCGTGTGTTCGATTAGCGATGAAATCTGAATTTTTAAACTTTACATTATGGTGGCAGCGTATCTACTCACTCTCTAAATGCAATAAGAAACTTTTTTTTTTTGTGAAGCTGACACTCCAGTAATATCTCGTTTCAAATTTTCTAGAAAAGTTCGAACCTTATCCTCCTCCTATAGAGAAACTTCGGGTGTTTTGAATTTGTTGTTTTTCTTCTTTTAATAAAGGTATCTGAATTTTGTTTAATTACAGTGATTATCATTAACTGTTGTAACTATGAAATAGCATTATTTTATTTAAATGTGGAAACATCTTAATAACTTATAAACTCTTTTACATTACAAGAAAGGTCCACTTTAACTTCCATATTCGGATAAAGTGGCCCCAGAGTCCACCTTAGCTTTTAGTCTATTTTTATGTTTATTTATTCTATTAATTTATACGGACAGGCATATATTAATCTGACTATTTAACTCATGCCCCAAATGGGACTCAATGGTCAATCACGTTTCAATGATTTCTGTTTTACAACCAATCAGAGTCGTGTTTCACGAAATATTTATCAGTGTTATAATTACCATATTAAAGAAAGCTCCTCCTTTTTAATATTCTGAACAGGTCTGACCATTATTTTGCAGTGACTGAGCCTGTGAGAAATACGGCTACCAGATTGTATATATAGTGCATGCATGTCAACACATGCCGCATGCGCGAGTTAATATAAAAAAATTTGTAGCAATTTATTATACCACCAAAAAAAGAAACCACTGTTTGCACTTTCTTAAATGTATTTTTTCCCAGGTAACAATCCAGAAAAATATTTGTCATATTTACATCATACGACATCAGAAATGAATTAATATACAGTTTGATGTGTTTCATTTTTTCTCCACTAGAGAGCATTCTTACAATATTGCGTTCCTTTGGCAATAAATAGTATGATTTGGTTGCAGTGATAAACAAAAGAAGCAGATGAAGCGTACCTATCACTTCTCATTTGTTTTCAAACATCGCCGTTTACATTAAATATATAAATATTTTAAAATAACTATAGTTAAATAATGATTTGTGAGTAAACAGCTTAATTTTATTCGTTATATAGTCCTAACAAATGCCACTCTTGATTTCCAAATTCTCTAGATAAATTTACTCCTGACTTCGTGAGTCGTGAATTTATCGATAATTTGGAAATCACTCGTTGCATTACTTATGAAAATATTTATGACTGATCACAATTAAAAGGCGTTGATTTTTATTTAATGTTTTGAAAAAAAAATATTTATTATAACATTCACACGTCATTCAACTGCAGAAAGTGACGAATATTAAATAAAATTAATTAAGTGAATGGTTTTTACAGATAACATCCTCATTGATAAAATATACGTACTCTTGTAAAGTGAACCCACATGGTCCACATTAACCGAATTCCTTTGTTATATTTAATTATTTTACACAGCCACCATGTCACATAATATCAAGCCAAACCCGTCAGTATATTAAAACAGCATCTACATAGTATAATATAGTATTTAGGAGTTCTTTCAACATTTGTAATATTCAATGGTATAAATTAAGAATTGATTCTTAGCTTGAAAAACTTTTAAAGTAGTCATTTTCATAAATATCACAAATAAATCCATCTTCCCACAAAGAATAAGAGAAACTGGCCTTGAACCCGTCAAAGTTGATGAGTTAAAATATTATCTGATCAAGGGCAGCACCAATTAAAGAGGATATTAAGAGGGTCCACTCAAACAGAAGGGTTCATAATCCCCCAACTTCCCTATATATTTTATAGCTTTTATCGTAAATTGGACCTGAATGACAATGTTGATTTATACTTACTTACTCATTGACACCATCGAACCCGTAGGTTCATGGCCGCGTGGACATAAGCTCTCCATACATCCCTATCCTGAGCTAATGCTTTCCAATGATTCCCTGTATAATCTACTTTCCTCAAATCATAGTTAATGTTATTCTCCCACCTCATTCTTGGTCTTAATATATCAGATAGCGGACAGGATCCTCCGTCTGACTAAAAAACCCATTCCAAATTCAGGTCTTTCTGCACCCCCGTAGTATAATGCAAAGCTACCAGATTCCTGACTACCTTCTCCTGGCCACCTAACTTCCTGTAAAGTGACTATATCAAAGGGCGATTTATCTAATTCCCGCGTTAATATCTCAGGTGCCCCGCTATTGTATAAAGTTCTAATATTCCATGTTCCTAGGAACATGTCCCTGTGTTTGAGCCTTTGGCGTGGGTTCCCTGAAGTAGTCCCCGCCCGGAGAACCGAATGGGGGACTATTTGACCTCCTGGAAATTTTACCCCAGTTGAATCCATGCCCGCATTCCTTGACGGTTGTATTTTTACGGTAAAAGATCGTTACTCTTTCGAACAAGGTAGTTGTTTCGTCTGGCTTATCGCCTTCGACCAGTCCGGTATGGGTAACCCTATCGGCAGCAATGCTACCGCCGGTATAGCTCTCAGGATCATTAAGCACGCAAACCACTCCACCACGACAAGGTAAAGATACCATAGAGGGCAATGTTAATCTATATAAACATATAATATAAGTAGCGTATAATTTTGATATCTGACAATAAATAAGAGCCATGCCATAACTTCAAAAAAATTGAGATTTTTAGGAGAAAAATTATATTAATAAAGTCTGTATAGGTAATCTAAGTTCATGAACAAAACAAACAGTAGAAGAATAAAAATTATTGGTGCAGAAATTTCCTGCAGTAAATAAATCATAAAGTGAAGAATACAGCACGTGCTGAGCTACAGGTTGTGCAGTGAACTAAATCGCTATCGGGAAGACATTTTCTAGGGACTTTCAGTCAGTATAAGACTAGAGACAATCCAGAATAGTGTGGCATTTTGTGGCGGCCGTTACAGCTACGGTGTGGACACATCGTACATATACAATACATTCACACCATAAGTTTAGTTTATGTTAAAGATTAAGGAGCTTAATTTTAAAACAGAAAAATAAAATGTTATCTGAAAGGATGTAAAACAATATGTTTGAATTTTTAAAGTTTTTTTTTAGTTTTTTTATTTTTTTCAGGATTGTTTCTGTTATTTACAAATGTATCCTCAACCAAAATATGCAATTTTTTTTCTTCCACACTTCCTGGTTTTGCGTGACAGCTTCTGTTATATTTCTCTTCTTCATGTTGTCTTGAATTCCCTTTACCCACGTAAGCTTTGGTCTACCACTTTTCCCTTTCTCAGGAGGTATCCATTTCAATACTTCTTTCTTTGTTTCTGTGTCCCTTGTTCTCATTATGTCCATTCCATCTTAGTTGGATTTCTTCAATCTCTTGTGCAATATCCTTTTCTACATTCATTACTTTTCTTATTGTATTATTTTTTATTTTATCTAATTTTGATATTCTTGCCGATCTTCCTAAAAAGTCAATTTCTGTGACTAATAATTTATTTCTGTGTTTTTGTTTCAACGTCCATGTTTCCGCACCATATAATAAAATACTCTTCACAATTGTGTTATATATTAATAATTTAGTCCTCTTGATTTTTAAAATTAAATTTGTCAAATGTACAATGAGTTAGATTTGAAATGTGTAACCATTACATCACGCGACAAAAAATAACTTGCGTTTAAGCTATACCTACGTAAATGAAGGGTACAGAGAAAAAAGTTAATTTTTCGTGCAACCTACAAAGCTATAATAATAATAATAATAATAATAATAATAATAATAATAATAATAATAATAATAATAATAATAATAATAATGCTTTATTTATTCTGGCAGAGTTAAGGCCATAAGGCCCTCTCTTTGGTTCTAAAATAATCCAAACTTCCTCAACTGTATGACAAACTTTGGAGGTAAATAAAGCCAAGACTTAACTGTTCCACACTTCTCCATCATGTAGTAGTGGTTTCCATGGAGAATCTAAGGAGACCTCAAACTTCATTTTGACAAAACATGACTTGACACCTTTGTGATCTAAATACATTTCAGATTCCTGTAGTAACAAAAAAATAAAATAAATATTCTTCCAAAAAAAAAAAACCTTGAGAAGGAAATTTCATATATAAGCAAAAGTGAAACATGCAGTCACTAGTTTTCAACTGTACCGTACTGCAATTTTCATATTTAACAATATTTTCAGTGACCTTTAAAATTAATCATGAATTTGAAACAATCCTAGCGATGCTAACAACAACGACGACAACGACGACAACAAGAACAATAATAATAATAATAATAATAATAATAATAATAATAATAATAATAATAATGATAATGATAATAATAATAATGATAATAATAATAATGATAATGATAATAATAATAATAATGATAATGATAATACTATTAATAATAATGATAATAATAATAATGATAATGATAATAATAATAATAATAATAATAATAATAATAATAATAATAATAATAATGATAATATGAATTTCAAAAGTGTTGAATAATCCATCCATAGTAATTCTGCCCTAGTGCAGATCTTTCACTGCAATCATAGCATTTTCATGCTCTGCTTTGCAGCATTACTAAGGAAATAAAGGTGTGATAGCTTCCCGTTGCTTTCCACACCGGTGAAGGATGATGATGATGATAACGATGATGATGATGATTGTCAGATGATTTTCGGGGACCGTTGGGCCTTAAGTTTCCTGACATTTGACTTACAGGTGAGGAAAAAACCCGAAAAAAAACCTTACCCAGGACCCTGTCCGGACCGGGAATCGAACCCGGGTCCGCTGCGTGACAAGGCAGCACGCTACCTCGAGACCACAGCGGTGGACTAATAATAATAATAACAATAATAATAATCAACCACATGGTGCCCAAGCTGTGCAAAACATTACTTCCGCTTACTTGTGTTTTGCACTCTTTTAACTTTACTATCTAACCTCTCTTGGTTAACTCTTGTTTTTTTCGACCCCGACGCTATTAGAGCATCCGAGGGCTAGGGAGTCATTCCTTTCTTCCATTTCTTCTTTCCTTTATTTTCTTTTCTTCTCCAGAAAGGCCTGACCAGAGGCTATAAGATGGCAGCCCCATCACTGGTCTTGCCTTCCTTTGGCCAGCAACCAATCGAAGGGACTATTATTATGCTTTCAAGTCTTATACGAGAATTTCCCATAAGGAAAAATTTTCTATAGGATCGTAACAGGCCTTGGCCTAATACTTGGAAGGAAGAAGAAGAAGAAGATAATAATAATAATAATAATAATAATAATAATAATAATAATAATAATAATAATAATAATAATAATAATAATAATAATAATAATAATAATAGCAATAATAATAATAATAATAATAATAAAGTTGTGTGCCTAGAGTTTTATTTTGCATCTCCACTCGTCTCTATCCATCCACTCCATGTCCTCCAGTCCTCTTGTTCTCATTCCAGTTCTTATTTCTTGCATCCACGAGTTTGGAGGTCTTCCTTTCCTAATTCTTCCAGGGGGACAACATTTTAATGTGTTTCTGGGTAATCTTTCTTCTTGCATTCGTACTACATGCCCATACTAATTTAATTGCTTGTATTTTATATAATCTACTATTGAATATCTAATATGCATCTAATACTCGTATGACAGTATTTCTTTTTTTTTTCTAATTTTGAACATATTGCTGCTCTTCTCAAGAAAATTTCCAACAAGAAATGTCCTTTTCCTTTGCTTTTGTCGTCTTCATTTATTACCGCCCGGTTTTAAATCTTTAGGCTTTTTCCATCGTTATGTTTTTGTGATGATCAGCTAGCTGGCCTGATGCACTAACAGGTGATTTTTGGCCAACGTTTTCTTCCTCTAACCTTTACCACACCAATGACGAACTGCAAGGCAACAGTATCTGTACCCTAGATAAGGGATCCTCACAGGATATTATCAGCCGGGCGTACTGAACCCTGGCTTTTTAACGAGAATGTTACTCTTCCCCCTTACCCTTTTCTAATCTGGCTTTGGACAGGCTTTGGCGGGATTAATGATAATGATAATGATAATGATAATAATAATAATAATAATAATAATAATAATAATAATAATAATCAAAAGGAAACTGCCGCTACCACCTGCAACACACAGAAATATGGCAAGCCAACGTATGCATGTGTCTAGAGATTCCTTTTTGATCGAAAGCAATAAAAGGAAATCATGGTCATGTTATTTCAAAATTTTACAAACACTTAATCTAAGGGTCTAGCGGGCATTAGTTGAATTTGAGTCAGGAGAAATGTTAAGACGCGCTTTTACAATGTTGTAAGATGCGCAAAATAATGCACTAATTAAATGTATGGTTAAATAAAAATTTCACAATGAATAAAATAATCACTGGGCTTAATAAGTAAGAGTTGGTAAATATTTAATATAAAAATTTTTCATCAGTAATATCACGAGTGATTTCCAAATCATCGTGATTCGTGAAAATTTATCTAGAGGATTTGGAAATCAAGAGTGGCTTTTTATTAGGACTATTTAACAAATAAAATTAAGCTGTTTACTGAAAAATCATTATTTAAATATAGTTATTTTAAAACATTTATAAAAATATATTTAATGTAAACGGCGATGTTTGAAAACAAATCACAAATATGTGGTTATGATTCATTTGTTTATCCACTGCAACTTGATCATATTATTTACTGTCAAATAGGATCGCAATATTGTAAGAATGCACCCTAGTGGAGAAAGATTGAAACACAGCAAACTGTATATTATAACCAACATTATAGGTTATTAATTACTGTTTTTATTAAACAACTGAGTAAAATAATTATTTAAGTTATTGAATACACGGTTATCAAATATGTAGTTCCAAGGAATATGTTCATTATTTGCTATATTCAATGCATTTATTGAAGAGTCCTACCTTCCTATTTGGCACTACACACCGTTGTGAGTTTTGGCCTCCTTCACAATTCTCCTCCATTCATCTTGATCCTGTACTTTCCCTTTCCATCCTATTATTCCCATCTTTCTTGCATCTTGTTCCACATTCTGCAGCCACCTCTTTCTCGGTCTTCTCTCTTTCTTACTCCTGTTATGTCGTCATGTATTAATCGTTTTGGTATTCTTCCATCTTCCATTCTTCTAACGTGTCCTACCCATCCCATTCTCAATGAATTGATGTATCTTACAAGATCCTCTCATCTAAGTATATGATCAATTCCAGAATTTGATCTGATTCTCCATGTATTGTTTTCCAATACTGGTCCATATATTCGTCTTATTATCTTTCTTTCGAATATACGTAAAGCATTTTCATCTTCTTTATTTAACACCCTTGTTTCAGCAGAATATGTTACCACGGGTCTAATTAAGGTTTTATATATTTTTAATTAGATTTTTCTAGTTAGAGTTTTTATTTTATTAAACTGAGATTCGCAAAATATGCTTTGTTTCCTGTTAATATTCTGATGTTTATTTCTTCTCTTATTATAATTGGAGAGTCAGTCACTGCAAAATAATACTCTGACCTGTTCACATTATTTCTTCTCTTATTATAATTGGAGAGTCAGTCACTGCAAAATAATACTCTGACCTGTTCACATTATTTCTTCTCTTATTATAATTGGAGAGTCAGTCACTGCAAAATAATACTCTGACCTGTTCACATTATTTCTTCTCTTATTATAATTGGAGAGTCAGTCACTGCAAAATAATACTCTGACCTGTTCACATTATTTCTTCTCTTATTATAATTGGAGAGTCAGTCACTGCAAAATAATACTCTGACCTGTTCACATTATTAAAAAGGGTTTCTATATAACAAAAGCAGGAGTATGTAAAGATAATTCGTTAAAGAGCGAGGTGAAACACGACTGTCATTGGTTGTAAAACAAAATTAATTGAAACATGATTGGTCATTTACTTCCATTTGGAGCATGAGTAAAATATTCTGAATTAATATTTCGTGATATGAAACATGAATGTGAATTTATTCCATCCATAGTAATTCTGCCCCAAAGCAGGTCCTTCACTGCGATCATAGCATTTTCATGCTACGCTTGCAGCTTTACTAGGGAATTGTAGGTGTGGTAGCTTCCCGTTGCTTTCCACACAGCTGAATGATGATGATGATGATGATGATGATGATGATGATGATGATGATGATGATGATGATGATGATGGCCATATGATTTCGGGGTACCGTTTGGGCATTAAAGTTTTCCTGACATGTGTCTTACAGGTGAGGAAAAATTCCGATAAAAACCTCACCCAGAAAACTGCCCCGACCGGGGATCGAACCCAGGCCCGCTGCGTGACAAGGCAGCACGCTACCTCGAGATCACAGATTTGGACTACGAATTTATTAGAAGATTAATTAAATAATTAGAACTTGTATTTTATTTTATTTACAATTTCAATTATGGACGTATGTGTAAGGATGGCTTGAGATTAAAACATGTTTTTGAAGAGAAAGAACCAAGGTTTCTAAGAGTCTTACTGTAGTAAAAGTCCAGTTTCAAATCATGTAATATAATACATATATTTACAGAAATGATGACTAGGAGCCTTGAAGAAGGAAGCTGGTGAACGAGAGAGACTAGTCGTTGGGTAAGCAAGATTACATTAAAGTATAAAAAAATGATTTCCAAAACCTTGTAATTATTATAAACACAGTTATTTTGACATTAAAGTCTATCAGTAGCGTATTAATTATGAACGTAGACGATAACACGCAAACGCACGCGTACAAACACACGCGCACACAAACATGTGCACAAACATGCACATGTGCAAAAACTCACAAATATACGCGCTCAAACACATTAACACGTTCAAAATCCACACCTGCATAAATTCATGCTACACAGACACAAGCGCACAAAAAGAGACACAGAAACATACGCGCACAAACGCACAAACAAACGTGCACAAATACACAAGCACACGCGCACAAACGCACAAACAAACGCGCACAAATACACAAGCACACGCGCATAAACAAAAATACGCACACACAATCAACAAAAATACGCACACACAATCAAACGTGCACAAACACACGCACGTATAAACACACGCAGACAAAAACACGCACATACAAATATAAGAGCGCCAAAATGCTCACTCATTAAATACATGCGCACAAACATAACCAAACACGCACACTCACAAACGCAAAAACAAAGAGAAGCGCACATACACACACACACCCACACAAACATGCACACACGCACTAGAATGCACAAGAACGCACACCTGCAAACAAACACGAGCATACGCATGCATGCATAAATTTAAAAACACACCCACACAAACACACACACGCACAAAAACACACGTACAGAAACACGCAATATACGCACAACCACACAATCACGCACAAGCACGCACTCAATTACATGGACAAATATGCTCACACACGCAAACACACACAAAAGCAAGCTCAAACCCGCAAAGGCATATGCACACGTGCTCAACACGCGAAGAAACACAATCGCACAAAACTCCGGCGCACAGAAACACGCACAAACACACACAAGCACTGCGCAAAATAACACGCACGCACAAACACACGCGCACAAACACACACATCCATAAACATACGTGCTCACGCACACGCATACGCACACAAAATTCCACTCGCACAAACGCACGCAGAAACACAAAACACACGTGCACAATCACATGAGAACGCGCACAAACGCAGAGTTACGGGCACAGACACACAAACACAAGAACACACGCACACAAACACACAAATGCGCACAAACACACGTTCAAATACGCAAAAACACGTGCACAAATACACGAGCACAAACACACACTCATAGACGCAAGCGCCAACACAAGCGCACATTCACAAATACACGCACACAAACACAGAAACATTCCACGCACGATTACACATACACACGTACAAGAACAAGCAATTGCATACATACGCGCAAGAACATGCGCAAACACACGCAAAACCAACCGCACACATACATTAAAGAACACACACGCAACCACACGCGTACACGCACAAGCAAACGCACACATGCGAAGTCGCACGCTTACAGGCGCACTTACACAACCACAAGCACATACTCTCAAGCTAACCTACAAGCACACATACATGCATAAACAAAATACATGCGCATGCACAAGCACACTCACGCACAAAGTTTTACACACACACGCATAAAGAAGCACTACACGCACATGAACAGACAAACATGCACTAGCAGGAGTGTTAACACACAAACACGTAAAAACACGTGCACACACGCACAAACACGCACAAACAAGGAGACAAACTCAAGGGCTCAAGCACAAGAGTGGAAATAAACACGCACTAGCTCACGCACAATAACACACGCACAAACACACACACAGTTGCACAAACATAATCAAAAATGCACACACGGATATACACACACAGAAACACGCACAAGCACACTCACGCGCACATACAGTGCCACACGCTAACACGTGTACATACGCACAAATATGTATAAACAACTCACATACTCGCACAATGGACAAACATATGCACACATATGCACGTACGACCATGCACAATCAAACACACACAAGCACGCACATACGTTTGCACAGTCCAGAACACAAAAACGTACACACATACGCATTCACAAACTTATATGCTCGTACAAACACACACACGCTTGCATGCAAACACACAAAGATGCATAAGCACATAGACGTAAAGCACATAGACGTAAAACACACATGCACGAACACACATAACATGTACATACACACATGTACACACACAAAATACGCATACGTACTCACAAACACGAACAAACACGCGCATACACACATACTAGCAAAAATACACAAAAATATGCACACTAATTTACACGAGCACACGCACGCACAAAATGCGCACATATGCACAAACATGCACAATCACATATAACAATTCTCACACGACACAAAAACAGGTACAATTTGACACGCGTGCACACACACAGACACACACAAACACGAAAATCACACCAACACTTCCACATCTGCACACACACGCACAAACACGCTAACTTTCACAAACACACACAAACAGAAAGACTCGCACAAAAGCACACACTCAGTGTCACTCGCTCAAACACACAAACATATGAAAACAAAAACGCACGAACACGCACACACATGCAAATACAAACACACTCGCACACATGCGCGCTCACGAACGCACAAACATGAACAAAAGCACACACATACACGCAGAAACAAACACAATCACACGCACGCACAAACCTACACATACACATACGTGCACAAACACGTACATACATGTACGAACATGCACATTTACGCATACACACGCACAAACCTGAGCTCACGCATGCCCACAATAACACACGAACAAACACTCATATGCGCACGAAAAAAACACACAAACGCACACACACGTACATAAACACGCACATACACCCCAACAATACAGTCAAAAGCATGCACACATGCACTTGCCAACATTCAAACAAACACCCACATACGCACAAACATACACACGCACAAACATACACACGCACAAACATACACACGCACAAACATACACACGCACAAACATACACACGCACAAACATACACACGCACAAACATACACACGCACAAACATACACACGCACAAGCACACACGTGCACACGCTCGAACACTCATACGCACATACACGCACAAACACACAAGCACAAACACGCATAACACACACATACGCACAAATAAACACATGCACACATAGGCACAAAAACATGTATACACCCCACACACACACATACACCAGGCACAAACACGCACATGTACACACGCACACACAAACACTTACATATACACATGTGCAAACAAACACATGCACGCATGCGCAAACAAACACATTTTTGCACAAGCACGTACACATACACACAAACTCTAACATTCTCGCGCACACGCACAAACACTACACACTCACTCGAACGCACAAAATCACACGCACAAACATGTACAAACACTCACATAATTCACACACGCACAAATACAGAGACGAACACTCGCACAAACCCACTCATAATCACACACACATAAGCACAAATACACACTCACACACACATACGCACAAATACATAAACACACACACGAACACACATATACACAAACACACAGAATACAAACACATACAAACTCACATATACACAAACACGAACATAAATTCACACAAATACAATTACACACAAAGACAATAAGAGGAACATGCACATACAACAAACACACAGTGTGTATGTCTTTAGTTTTCATTCAGTTTCCTTTTTCTGATCTGATAGTCGGCGGATACCTTTTGTAGTTCTAGCACTATTTGAAGATTTCTTCTTAATACGCACAGTGTTTCATTTGAGGTAGTTCGAAATGATTTTGCTGCCCTGATGTTTATCAGTTGCTGAACTCTTTGTATTTACTGAATATTGATTATTGAGTTTTTTTCAATCCAGACTGGTACTTCATATGAAGTAATAGAAAATATGGCAATTTTATAGATTATTCTTATCACGCTGCTTTCTGCTCACTTAGCTAATGCGTATATTATTTTCGAA
This sequence comes from Diploptera punctata, assembly GCA_030220185.1. Classification (NCBI taxonomy): domain Eukaryota; kingdom Metazoa; phylum Arthropoda; class Insecta; order Blattodea; family Blaberidae; genus Diploptera; species Diploptera punctata. The sequence continues at coordinate 2,538,516 of JASPKZ010007259.1, forward strand.
CATTTTTGGTTAATATGTTCCACGTGGAAAACTAAACGATTACTTCTACAGATTTAAAATCAAGGACTCCCCCATGTGCAAGTATGGAGTAGCAGAAAAGACAGTATTACATATTTTATTTGAATGCTCTAAACTGTCCAGTGGAAGAAGCCTTTTCGAAAGTACAATGTTAAGGAATTACGGAAAGTGGAAGTACAATAAACAGAAATTAGTGAGTGAATTTATAGAGTACATAAAATCGATAAATTCAGACAGACTCCAGATGCTAAGCAGATAGATAAACTTTCTCAATACATGATTATCTAAAGACAAATTACACGTAATTAGACGTTAGAATCATAAACTAAGTATATACTATATTGTAAGACATGTACTATTGCACCATTTGCAATGGAGCATGCAGTAAATTAATAAGAAAAACACACACACTCGAACTCACACACACTCTACCACTCAAACACTCTACAACTCAAACATCCACACACATTCACCCTCTTACAGTCACACACTCACATTCACACATGTGTACTAACATTCGCAATCTCACTCTCACAATATCACTCTTACGCTCATAATATCACACTTTCACTCACAAATGCACACACACCTACCCCCACACACACATTCACACACACGCACACTCATTCTTATTCACTCACTCACACGCACACTCAAACTCGCATTCTCACTCATACACGCTCTCACACACTCATTCACACATACTCACACTCAATCTCATCCACCACCACACCCCCCCACACACACACTCACTCACATACGCACACACACTCAAACACTCACTCACACTCACGCCCTCCCTCTCATCCACCCCAACCCACAAAGTCCCGCCACCACACCCACTCACCCCCACAACCACCCATACACACACTCACACACTTACTCTATCACTCACTCACACAAACGCATCACTCACACACCCACCACTCACACACTTACTCACTCGCGCTCACTCTCATTCTCTCTCACACATACACTCATACATGCACATACTCAAACACACACACTCACACGCATTCTCATTCTCATCCTCACCCACCCTCATACCCACCCAACCCAAACACACTCACTCATTCAAGCATTCACTTACTCACTTACTCTCACACGCACACTCATTGTTTGACACTAATTCACGCACTCTCACTCTCTTTCTCACTCACACATACTCGCATTATATTTCTCAATCTCACACACACGCGCACACACTCACTCACTTACTCACTCATTTAAACACGCATACTCACACACTTGCATTCACTCTCACACTCACTTTCTTACTCAAACATACACACGCACACTCACTCACTCATACACGCATACTCATACTCTCACTCTCTTTCTCACTCACACACTTACACTCACTCACACATCCTCTCATTCTCTTTGACACTGACACACACAAACAAGTGCGTACACACTCACTCACTTACTCACACGCATACTCATACACTTACACTCACTCACACACACTCTCAATCTCTTTCTCACTCACACACTTACACTCACTCACACATACTCTCATTCTCTTTCTCACTCACACACGCGGGCGCACACACACTCACTCACATACTTACTCACTCATACACGTACACTCATTCACTTACACTCACTAACACACACTCTCACTCTCCTTCTAATCACACACTTACATTTACTCACACACTCTCTCATTCTTTTTCTCACCCACACACACAAACACGCGCGCACACACTCACTCACTTACTCACTCACTCACACACGCACACTCATACACTTACAAACACTCACACACCCACTCTCTTCCTCACTTACACTCTCACACACACACTCATTCTCTTTCTCACTCACGCACGCACGCACTCACACTCACCCACTTAACCACTCACACACGCACACTCATACGCTTACACTCACTCACACACACTCTCACTCTCTTTCTCACTCACACACTTACACGCACTCACGCACACGCTCATTCTCTTTCTGGCTGACACACGCGCGCACACCCACTAACACACTTACTCACAAACTCACACACGCACACTCATACACTTACACCCACTCACACACTCTCAATCTCTATCTCAGTCACACATTTACACTTATTCACACACACTTTCACTATCTTTCTCACTCACACACTTACACTCACTCACAAATACTCTCATCTTTCTCACTCACACACTTACACTCACTCAAACACACTCTCATTCTCTAACTCACTCTCACACATGAACAGTCGCACACACATTCACTCACTTACTCACTCACTCAACACGCACGCTCATACACTTACACTCACACACACACAATCTCACTCTCAATCTCACTCACTCACTCACTCACTCACTCACACTAACTCACACACATGCGCATTATCTTTCTCACTCACACACACACTCACTCACTTACACACTCACACACTCACTCACACACACTTACACTCACTCACACACACTTACACTCACTCACACACACTCTCACTCTCTTTCTCACTCACACAATTACACTCATTCGCACACATGCTCATTCTCTTTCTCACTCACACACATGCCCGCGCACACACACTCACTCACTTACACACGCACACACGCACATTCATACACTTACACTCACTCACACACACTATCACTCTCTTTCTCACTCACATGCGTACACTCACACACGTACACTCACACACACACTCTCATTCTCTTTCTCACTCACACACACCCGCGAACACACTCACTCACTTATTGACTCGCTCACACATGCATACTCATACACTTACACTCAATCTCAAACTCTCACTCTCTTTCTCACTCACACACTTACAACTCACTCACACACTCTCATTATCTTTCTCAATCACACACACGCACGCACACACTCACTTATTTACTTACTCATTCACACACGCATACTCATATACTTACACTCACATACACACTCTGACTCTATTTCTCACTCACACACTTACACTCACACACACATACTATCATTCTCTTTCTCACTCACACACACGCGCGCACACGCACTAACTCACATACTTACTCACTCACACACGTACAGTCATACACTTAAACGCACTAACACAACCCCGCACCCTCCCTTCTCACTCACCCACTGACACGTACTCACACACTATCCTCTTTCTCACTCACACACACAAACACGCGCACACACACTCCTCTCCATCACTTCTACACGAAACTCACCCCCGTACGCACACGCACTCATACCCAGACACTCACTCACACACTCTCTCTTTCTCTTTCTCTCACTACACTAACTCACACACACTCTCACTCTCATTCCCACTCAGACACTTACACACACTGACACACATTCTCATTATCTTTCTCACTCACACACACGGGCGCACACACTCTCCTCACTTACTCACACACTCACACACCAATACTCATACACTTATACTCACTTACACAGTCTCTCACTCTCTTCCTCACTCACACACTTCCACTCACTCACACATACTCTCATTCCCGTTCTCACTCACACACACTCATTCACTTGCTCATTCACTCACACACGCATACTCATACACTTACACTCACTCACACACTCTCACTCTCTATCTCACTCACACACTTACACTTACTCACACACACTCTCATTCTATATCTCACTCACACACACACACTCGCGCACATCCACTCACACATTTACTCACTCACACACTCACACTCGTACACTTACACTCACTCACACACACTCTTACTCTCTTTCTCACCCACACACTTACACTGACTCACACACATTCTCACTCTCTTTCTCACACACACACTGTCACTCACTCACAAATACTCTCATTCTCTTTCTCACTCACATACTCACACTCACTCACACACACTGGCATTCTCTTTCTCACTCTCACACACAAACACGTGCACTCACATTCACTCACTTACTCAACACGCACACTCATACACTTACACTCACTCACACACACACTAGTTCTCTTTCTCACTCTCACACACAAACATGCGCACACACATTCACTCACTTACTCACACACACAACACGCACATTCATACACTTACACTAACTCACACACACTCTCACTCTCGTCCTCACTCACACACACTCACTCACACACACTCATTATCTTTCTCACTCACACACACGCGCCCACACACACACTCGCTCACTTACTCACTCACTCACTCACTCACTCACTCACTCACACACACATATTCATACACTTACACACACTCACTCACACATACTCTCACTCTCTTTCCCACTCACACACTTACACTCACTCACACACACTCTAATTCTCTTTCTCACTCTCATACACAAACACTCGCACTCACATTCACCCACTTACTCATTCACTCAACACGCACACGCATACACTTACACTCACTCACACACACACTCTCATTCTCTTTCTCACTCTCACACACAAACATACGCACACACATTCACTCACATACTCACACAACACACACATTCATACTTTTACACTAACTCACACACACTCTCACTCTCTTTTTCACTCACACACACTCTCATTCTCTTTCTCACTCTCACACATAAACATGCGCGCACACATTCACTCACTTACTCACTCACACAACACGCACATTCATACACTTACACTAACTCACACACACTCTCACTCTCTTCCTCACTCACACACACTTACCCACACACACTCTCATTATCTTTCTCACACACACACACGCGCCCACACACACACTCGCTCACTTACTCACTCACTCACTTACTCACTCACTCACACACACATATTTATACATTTACACACACTCTCTCACACACACTCTCACTCTCTTTCCCACTCATACACTTACACTCACTCACACAAAGTCTAATTCTCTTTCTCACTCTCACACACAAACATACGCACACACATTCACTCACGTACTCACACAACACGCACATTCATACATTTACACTAACTCACACACACTCTCACTCTCTTTCTCACTCACACACTTACACTCACTCACACACACGCGCGCACACACACTCAATCACTTACTCACTCACTCAAACAAGCACATTCATACACTTACACACACTCACTCACACACTCTCTCACTCATTTTCTCACTCACACACTTACACACACTCGCACACTCCCATTCTATTTCTCACTCACGCGCGCGCACACACACTCACTTATTCACACACTCACACACGCACACTCATACACTTACACTCACTCACACACACTCTCACACTATTTATCACTCATACACATACACTTACTCACAAACACTCTCGTTCCCTTTCTCACTCGCACACAGACGCACAAACACTCACTCACTTACTCACACTCACACATGAACACTCACGCACTTACACTCACTCACACACTCTCTCACTCTCTTTCTCACTCACACACTTACACTCACTCGTGTACACTCTCATTCTCTTTCTCACTCAAACACATACGCGCGCACACGCACTCATATACTCACTCACTCACACATGCACACTCATACACTTACACTCACTCACACACACTCTCACTCTCTTTCTCACTCACACACTTACACTCACTCACACACTCATTCTTTCTCACTCACACACACGCGCGCACGCACACTCACTCACTTACTCACTCACACACCAATACTCATCCACTTACACTCACTCACACATACTCTCACTCTCGTTCTCACTCACACACTTACATCACTCACACACACTCTCATTATCTTTCTCACTCAGGCACACAGGCCTCCACACACTCACTCATTTACTCACTAACTCACACACCAATATTCATACAATTACACACACTCACACACTCTCAGTCTTTCTAAATCACGCACTTACACTCACACACACTCATTTTCATTCTCACTCACACACACGCACATAGACTAATTCACTTTATCACTCACTCACATACGCATACTCATACACTTACACTCACTCACACACACTCTCACTCTCTTTCTCACTCAGACACTTACACTTACTCGCGCACACACTCTCATTCTCTTTCTCACTCACACACTCAAACACGCGCACACACACTCACTCACTTACTCACTCACAAACGCACACTTGTACACTTACACTCATTCATACACACACTCACTCTCTTTCTCACTCACACACTAACACGCACTCGCACACACACACGCGCGCACACCCACTCATACACTTACTCACTCAGTCAGACACGCATACTCATACACTTACACTGACTCACACACACTCTCATTCTCTTTCTAACTCACACACTCAAACACGCACACACACACTCACTCACTCACACACGCACACTCATACACTTACACTGACTCACACACCCTCTCACTCTCTTTCCCACTCACACACTTGCACATACACACACTCTCATTCGCTTTCTTACTCACTCACACACGTTAACTCATACACTTACACTCACTCACACACGTTCTCGCTCTTTTTCTCTCTCAAATACTTACACTCCCTCAAACACACTCTCATTCTCTTTCTCACTCACACACAAACGCACATACTCACTCATTTACTCAGTCACTCACACACGCATACTCATGCACTTACACTCACTCACACACACCCTCATTCTCTTTCTCACTCACACGCACACACACTCACTCACTTACTCACTCACACGCGCATACTCATACACTTACACTCACTCACGCACACTCTCACTAACTTTCTCACTCACACACTTACACTCACTCGCACACACTATCATTCTCTTTTTCACTCACACACACACTCACTTACTCACTCACTCACCCACGCACACTCATACACTTACACTCACCCACACACACTCTCATTCTCTTTCTCACTCTCATGCACACACACTCACTCACTTACTCACTCACACACGCATACTCATACACTTACACTCACTTACACACACTCTCTATCTTTCTCACTCACACACACTCACTCGCACACACTCTCATTCTCTTTCTCACTCACACACTCACTCACACACGCATACTCATACACTTACACTCACTCACACACTCCGTCTCTTTCTCACTCACACACTTACACTCACTCGCACACACTCCCGTTCTCTTTCTCACTCACACACTCACTCACTCACACATGCATACTCATACACTTACACTCACTCACACACACTCTCATTCTCTTTCTCACTCACACACACACACACTCCCTCACTTACTCACTCACACACGCATACTCATACACTTACACTCACTCACACACACTCTCACTCTCTTTCTCACTCGCACACTTACACTCGCTCGCACACACTCTCATTCTTTTTCTCACTCACATACACACGCACACACACTCACTCACTTACTCACTTACTCACACATGCATACTCATACACTTACACGCACTCACACATACTCTCACTCTGTTTCTCACTCACACACTTACACTCACTCGCACACTCTTTCACTCTCTTCCTCACTCACACACACTCACTCGCACACACTCTCATTATCTTTCTCACTCACAAACACACACGCGCGCGCGCACACACTCACTCACATACACACACTCATAGACTTACACTCACTCACACACACTCTCACTCTCACTATCTTTCTCACTCACACACTTACACTCGCTCGCACACACTCTCATTCTCTCATTATCTTTCTCACTCACACACAGGCACACATACTCACTAACTTACTCACACATGCATACTCATACACTTACGCTCACTCACACACACTCTCACTCTCTTTCTCACTCACATTTACACTCACTTGCATACACTCTCACGCTTTCTCACTCACACACACTCACTGGCACACACACTCATTATCTTTCTCACTCACAAACACACACGAGCACACACACACTCATAGACTTACACTCACTCACGCACACACTCTCTCTCACACTCACACACTTACACTCACTCACACACATTCTCATTCTCTCACTCACTCACTCACTCACACACGCACACCCATTCACTTACACTCACACACACGCACTCTCGCTCTCTTTCTCACTCACTCACTTATCCTCACTCACACACACTCTCATTCTCTTTCTCACTCACACACATACGCGCACACACACACTCAGACACACAGAGTTATATAACAAATTACACTTTGTTTTCTTACAAAAATACCTCTTAATATATTCATAACTATATAAAGTTACGATTGTAGAGAGTTTGATACTAATCACATAAAAAATGCAAAACATAGCGAAAATGCAAATTATTCTTATTATTCTTACTCTCTTTAGTCCATTTTATGGACCAGTGGTTACAGCAACTTCGAACGGGAAAAAATGCACGTGTCCCCTGTCAAGACTGGCGGCACGTAAATGAACCACTGCCTTGTTAAATGAGGAATGTCTGCAAACTTATTGACCCTATTCCGTCCAGATCTAATGGCGACGCTAAATAAAAATAATAATATGACAATTTGTATCTCTCTATACATTTTACCGACTATCGGTAGTTTTTTTTGTAGAACATTTTGTGGATACTGGGATAACATCCAATCGGCCACTTGGAGGATCAGAAATTGTTTAAGGTTCTCTACCGTAACGTACAATTTATTTTGGATATCTTCTTAGTCTGGTTTCACTGCCCAAAGACGGCCCAGCCAATAGGTGTGCTATTTCAGGTTTAGTCCTTGGCATCTCGAAGACCTCAAACACTCTCACCATTCAATCCTCAGGAGTAATAAATAAACGGTAAATTTCTGTAAGTTAAGTTGTGGCAAGGTATTTAGTTTCGTATCGTACGTTGTGATGTACTTAATTTTATGCCTGTCCTGGAACATTGATAACCAACCTGTGTAATGTGTAGTTTACAGCAGTTGGTGTCATCCACCTGATACTTTAATTGCGAAGTCTTATTGTCATGTGGAGGAACTTCGGGTTATGTGGACCCCTATTATGAATTTGTTACTTTTCTTCTTTTAATTAAGGGATTTGAATTTTGTTTAATTGCAGTATTTATCATTAGTATTATAACTATGAAATAGCATTGTTATTTTAATCAATATGGAAACACCTTTATAATTTATGAACTACTTTGAATTACAAGAAGGATCCACTTTAACCTCTATATTCCAGTAAAGTTTACCCCAGAGTGCATCCTAGCTTGTGGACTATTTTTAAGTTTGTTTACTCAATTAATTTATACAGACAGGCACAAATTATTCTGAAACTATTTATGGCTGATCGTAATTAAAAATCGTCGATATTTATTTAATGTCTTGAAAAATTATTATTGATTATAAACATTCACACGTCATTCAACTGCAGAAATCGACGGTCGTTGGGTTTAGTAAAATTACAAGGATAATAAATGAAATTAAATAAGTGCATGGTTTTTACAGATAGCATCCTCATGATTAAAATTTACATATTCGCGTATTCTGGACCCAGGTCCACTTTAACCCCCTCGTGGAGGGTTCACATTAACCGAATTCCTTTGTTATGTTAAATTTATATAGCAGCCATGTCACATTGTACCGAAATCAAGTTTTCGATACATGAATTACATCATTCTGCGCAACCAATACGTCATCGCGTCTCCATTTCTTCTGTGGTCTTTGTGAACAGTGCCAAATTCTCTCCTACTTATCCGCCTCCTTTCCTATTACGCGCCGTGTCCTATCCCGCATACTCCCCTCTCCTAGTGAACTCTCAAATAGAGCTGTGCTTTCTAACATCGGATCATCATCTGTTTATCAACCGAAGGAGTCAGGTCGATATAGCTCAGAGGAGCTTGCTTGGTTTGTTAGTCCCTTAGGCCAGGGTGGGGCCACAAGGACCGTGTACCCCAGCCGTTGGCTGGACTACTGTGTATGTAATATCGTACGTATGGTTTGTTAATATTGTTTTTGTAATGATGATCGATGACAGTATTCTTTTCTTTTGTTAACTTATTTTCAATGTCAAACAATTATCTTTTATTTATATCATTGTTATATCTGACTGTTTTTTTGACTCGCATTAAACTTTAGTTAACTGATTTTAAATACTTATGCCTATTGATTTAGTAGCTAGTTAATATCAGATATGAATATAAAATTCCAAAGCTTTTCTCAAGCGTATATGAGTTCCTCTTTCCTAGAACTTCTACGATTATGATCTGTATAGATTACAACATATTACATGTTTAATAATTCATTAAGGAAAACTGAATTAATCTTTCTCTTTTATGGACCCGGGCAAAGATACGTTAATTTGAGCAATCTATATTTTCTACTCAAGGTATTTATCAACAACATTGATATGATCCAACACCAACACGCAGAACAATTTTGTTAGCAGATCGCGTGGTTTTGGGTATAAGTCACGCTGCAAAATGGTTTGCAGAGCGTGGTTGGGTGCACAAAAATGGTAGCATAGAGAGTGGTTACGCCGGTGCACAAAATGGTAGCAGTCTGCGTGGTTCAATTTTTGGTTGGGCACAAAATGGTAGCAGAACGTGGTTTTATTGTTGTTGTATACTATTTTTGAACGGAAAGTGGTTCGTGATTCAAACCAAAACTTTCAGTATAAGGGCAAGTAAAAATGTTGTGCAGGTTTTCAGAAATTTATTATGTGAAATGTAATGAACATATAATATCGTGAGACATATTGTATGAAAGGTAAACTCTCAAAGTTTAGTTGTCCACTTCTAAAGTTCCGCGTTCACCCGCAAGATGTCAACAGCAGAGCAGTAAAGGAAAATGGCGTTGACTGGGGATCAGAAGTCTTTCTGTGTGCTTGATTACCATGTAAACAACTCTGTGACTAGTGTTCAACGACATTTCCGTACCAGATACGATAAAGACCCGCCGGATGGGAGATCCATTCGTAAGTGGTACACACAATTTAGGGATTCAGGCTGTATCTGTAAACGAAAATCGACTGGCCGTCCGTCGACGAGTGAAGAGACAGTCGAACGCGTTCGCACATGCTTCGTGCGGAGTCCACAGAAATCCACCTACCGGGGAGCGACAGAACTTCAACTACCACAACACACAAAAAACTGTATGGCGGATTCTCCGGAAACGTTTACAGATGAAACCCTACCACTTGCAACTGGTTCAAGCCTTAAAACCCGCCGATTATGCTTTGCGAGCGTCCTTCTGTGTTGATTTTCTCGCATTAATGGAAGAGAATGAGTTCCATGAGAGGGTAGTTTACAGTGATGAAGCGACTTTCCACCTTTCAGGAAAAGTGAATAGACACAATGTAAGGATTTGGGGAACTGGTAACCCCCATGCAACTCTGGAACATCAACGCGATTCTCCGAAAGTGAATGTCTTTTGTGCCATTTCCCATGCAAAGGTTTATGGGCCCTTTTTCTTTCATGAACGTACTGTGAACGGACATGTTTTCCTTGATATGCTACAACAATGGCTCCTTCCGCAGCTTGAAGCGGATAGTCCAGATTTCATTCTGCAGTTGGATGGTGCCCCTCCACATTACCATGGCAGTGTTCGAGACCATTTGAATACGGCTTTACCACAACGCTGGATAGGCCGTGCATCTCAGGGTGATCAACAACTCATTCATTGGCCACCTCGTTCACCAGATCTAACCCCGTGTGATTTCTTCATGTGGGGTCTTGTAAAGGATCATGTTTACGTACCACCACTTCCAACAACACTGCATGAACTGCGTGCCAGCATCACAGCAGCCATTGCTGATATCGACCGCGGACTGCTACAGAAAGTTTGGCAGGAGATTGAATATCGGCTTGACATCTGTCGTGTAACAAAAGGCGCTCACATAGAACATCTGTGAATATTTAAAAAAAACTTTGAGAGTTTACCTTTCATACAATATGTCTCACAATATTATATGTTCATTACATTTCACATAATAAATTTCTGAAAACCTGCACAACATTTTGACTTGCCCTGTATTAAAACAGCATCTACATACTATATTTAGGAGTTTTTTCAACATTTATAATATTCAATAGCAGAAATTAAGAATTAATTCTTAGCTTGAAAAACTTTTTAAATGGCCGTTTTCATAAATATCACAAATAAACCCTTCTTATCAAAAAGAATAAAAGAGACTGGCCTTGAACACGTCAAAGTTGACGAGGGGAAGAAGTTAAAATATTTTCTGTTCGAGGACACCACCAATTGAAGAAGATATTAACAGGGTCCACTCAAACCGAAGGGTCCATACTATCCGAACTTCCTCTATTACATACGTGATTTAAAATAAGTTACAACATCAGCCACAATATTTAAACTGCAATAAAATGTGTTAAAACAATTGTCGAGAGGACGTTGTGTAATTGGTTAAGGCAAAATGCTATAAACCAGATGTTGCCTACATATTCACATTATAAGCCTGGGTTCAACACAGGATCTACCTGACGCATGTTTTTGGCGTAAGGATGTCTTCACGGAGGACTGATGTCTCGTCTAGAAAGATATGAGCCTCTTACTATGCAAAGGACCATTTAAGGCCTGTAGTCGGATTAATTTGTACTTTTAAACGAACGAGGGTTAAGATGACTTGAGGTTATGTGTGCTTTCCACTAGACCTGGGTAACTCGAGAAAACGTTTATGCCTTTTTTACTGAGTTTTTTTTCAATATTACGTCATGCTGTTATATAAAATGATATTGTTTTGTTAACCTTTACTTAAAATTACACATAAACGATTATGTTGGTCTAACGAAACAAGAAACTTAAAAATGTATTAATTTATTATTCTCTCGACAAAAAGCGACATGCTGGAACATAAAATAGGAAGAGAAAAAAAATATATAAAAAACATGAATATTAAAAAAATGACTGCCTGAAGTTTATGAATAAAACTAGCAATAGATAAAAAAAATTTGTACCTGAAATCTCAGCTGTCCTCAACAGAAGACGGAACATTTGTTCCGAAAGGCCTTCTTGATATTTCACAGCATTAGATAGTTGAGGACGACTCAGATCTCAGGTACCATTTTTTTATATATTTTATATAGTGACCACAAAGGAGTTTCGTAATGAATTTTAAAAGTATTAGCAATAGATGGAAGAAAATAATTAATACATTCATTTACATGAGGCAATTAAAAATGAAAGTAAAGAATGCTAGAGTGTAAGACATCATGACTTCGTGCTGAACTACGAGTCAGGCGCTTTTCGTGTCCCTATGGGTAGACATTTTAATTTTCTCTTGGAATTTCAGCCAGTATGGGTCTGGTGCCCAGCTAGGACCTGGAGGAATGTGGGGTAGCTGTAATAGATAGAGATTATAACAGCTAAGTACTCGACAAGCTGGCCACAATCACCAATGTATTTTCTATCTGTCTCTGTAAAATGACACAAGTGGGAGAAGGCTGTTTGGATGCACACCATAAAGTATAGCATTATTTAAAGATCGGTAGGAAATATTTTCAATCAGAATAACAAAATGTTATTTGAAATCATGTAAAAAAATAATATTATTAATTTTAAAGTTACATGTGTTGTACAGTTCAAAGAGATAATTTATATTAGATAACATAAAAAATTTACGGTGTTTAATATGACATTTGAAAATGTATTTACCTTATACAGGAAGAGTTGTTCTACATTTTAGTAAATCGATAGATTCCACACTTTTAAAGTTAATCTGTAAACGTTGATGTTTTATTAATTTAATTTAATATAATATTTTCCAATGTTACATCCAAGGCGTTACTTCGTAACGATACAGTTATTACGTAACAATTCTTGTTATCGCCGCGCCGTGCAATATCCAGTGGAAATCATATTCACAATTTTTAGGCTTTAAAATGAAACATCTTTGAGAAATTATTATTTTATCAAAATTTTAATTGAATTTAAGTGTAAAACTATTTAAACTACAAATTACACCTAGCTTTATCGTCGAATATCCCTTTAATTATTCACAGGTACTGTTTTATCTTCAACATAGCAACATTAACAATTTCAGATAATTTGATATTGAGCTTGTAGTAACTATATGTATTTATTAGAGCAAATATTTTATCTACGCTTTTTTTTCTTCCTGAAAGCTGTGTTTGATCTTGTTAAATTAATGGTTACCATGCGCGAATCTGTTTCCAAAGTTCATGGGTTCAAATCCTGCTAGGTTCTGTGGGTATAAAAATATTGAGTATGGGTTATTTCCGAAGGATGCTAAATACAGTCAAACTTCCCTTAACGGACACTTCTCAAAGTCAGAACCCCGCTCAATAACGGACATTAAAAAAATTCCTGGAAAAAAAATAGAAAAAAATTGGCTTTTATGGGGAAATCTCTTTCAAATAGCGGACATTCTTAATAACGGATGGCTCTTATGGGGAAATCTCTTTCAAATAGCGGACATTCTTAATAACGGATGGCTCTTATGGGGAAATCTCTTTCAAATAGCGGACATTCTTAATAACGGATGGCTCTTATGGGGAAATCTCTTTCAAATAGCGGACATTCTTAATAACGGATGGCTCTTATGGGGAAATCTCTTTCAAATAGCGGACATTCTTAATAACGGATGGCTCTTATGGGGAAATCTCTTTCAAATAGCGGACATTCTTAATAACGGATGGCTCTTATGGGGAAATCTCTTTCAAATAGCGGACATTCTTAATAACGGATGCGGGCACTAAAACATATCCCTCTGCGACAATTTAAACTTCCCAATAACGGACAGCACGAAAAGTATTAATGTGACCAGCCTCATCAGCGTTTCTGACTACTGTTCATGAGGTTTCGGGTTCGATTCCCGATCAAACCATGGGAAATTTTCCTCAAAGGGAATCATTCCTATGGTATGATGTCGGTTAATTAATATGATTTGGCAAAAGAGGCTCTTCCAAATGAATGTAAAGAATCGGTTATCGCAACAATCTATAAGAAAGGAGATAAAACACATTTCAAAAACTACAGAGGGATTTCATTACTTTAAACTTCGTACAAACTTGTAACAAATATATTAGTATCCAGATTTACTCCCTATATTGGTGACGTGATAGGTGACCATCAATGTAGATCTAGAATAAATAAATCTAAAATATATAAGATTTTTAGTATAAGAGAGACTTTAGAAAATGAATGGGAATATAATGGCACTGTTCATTAACTATATGTAGACTTTAAAAAGGCATACGACTCAGAGTTACAGACACCTCTTGCTGGAAACTCAAATTACACTTTGTTTTCTTACAGAAATACCTCTTAATATATTCATAACTATATAAAGTTACGATTGTAGAGAGTTTGATACTAATCGCATAAAAAATGCAAAAAATAGCGAATTCCTAAAAAGTTAGTTAGACTTATACGAATTTGTCTAAATGGCACAAAGAGTAGGGTGCATGTAGGCAAACAGTTTTCAGATACTTTTGAAATCCACAATGGGTTGAAGCAAGGAGATGCATTATCTCCTCTAGGATATATTTAATTTTGTACCAGGGGCACGCCGTAGCGTAGTGGTTAAGGCACTGCGCTACAAGCCGGAAGGTCGAGGGTTCGAGTCCCGGTGGGGTCAGGATTTTTAAACTGACCCAAACCTTCTGGCGGCACTATGGCCCTGGGGTCGACTCAGCCTCTAACTGAAATGAGTACCAGACGCTTGTTCTGGGGAAAGGCGGCCGTCGCGCAGGGCTGACAACCCGGCTGACATCAAGTGCCGATTGTCAAGAAAAAGTGGGAGCCTTAACCTCCTACTACCCCAAGGGCCTCCTGAGGCCTGTAGTGGGATCACTTTACCTTTATGGGGGCACGCCGTAGCGTAGTGGTTAAGGCACTGAGCTACAAGCCGGAGGGTCGAGGGTTCAAGTCCCGTTGGGGTCAGGATTTTTAAACTGACCCAAACCCTCTGGCGGCACTATGGCCCTGGGGTCCACTCAGCCTCTAACGGAAATGAGTACCAGACGCTTGTTCTGGGGGTAAAGGCGGCCGTCACGCAGGGCTGACAACCCGGCTGACATAAAGTGCCGATTGTCTAGAAAAAGTGGGAGCCCTAACCTCCTACTACCCCAAGGACCTCCGGGTCTGTTGTGGGATCACTTTACTTTGGGGGCACGCCGTAGCGTAGTGGTTAAGGCACTGAGCTACAAGCCGGAGGGTCGAGGGTTCAAGTCCCGTTGGGGTCAGGATTTTTAAACTGACCCAAACTCTCTGGCGGTACTATGGCCCTGGGGTCGACTCAGCTTCTAACGGAAATGAGTACCAGACGCTTGTTCTGGGGTAAAGGCGGCCGTCACGCAGGGCTGACAACCCGGCTGACATAAAGTGCCGATTGTCCAGAAAAAGTGGGAGCCTTAACCTCCTACTACCCCAAGGGGCCTCCGGGCCTGTTGTGGGATCACTTTACTTTACTAGAACATGCATAAAATCTTTAGCGAATGAGGAAGGCTTATAACTAATGAGATGTTAGTTTATGCTGATGATGTAGTACTATTGGACGATAGCGAGGAGATACTAAAGGCCAACACGCACACAGTATTGAGTAACACTAAAAAATTGGGACTCGAAGTACACAACAAAAAAACTAATTACATGTTTGCATATAGAAATACAAAATATAATGGAAATTGACAGTTAATAACAAATGAGGGAAATTTTGAAGAAATGGCTGAATTCAAATAAGTAGGAACAGTATTTACAAACAAGAATGAGATGCAGAAAGAAACTAAACCTAGTCTCAATTCAGAAATGGATGCTATTATGCATTACAGGACTCTTGGCGTCCCAACTTCTCTGAAGAAAAAGAACTGTTATTCTCCTTGATATATTATATGTGAAACGTGGACTCTAACTTTAAGGAATGAGAAAATATAATTAGTATTTGAGAATAAAGTTCTTAGGAACATTTTTTGGAACAAAGAGAGATGAACAGACAGGCGAATGGAGAATACTACATAGCAGCGAGCTACGTGCTCGTACATTATCTTTATAGGAAACCACACACGATATAATAAAGAGAGTTACATCTCGTAGACTGCGATGGGCTGACACGTAAATACGTATGGAGATTGATTATAGAGGGCATGATTCGAAAACATTATCTCTGGATAGGTTTATATGTAGAGCTTATCTCGTGCGGCCATGAATCAGCTCTACCGATAGTGCCAGTTACATTTTGGTGACCTGTTGAATAATTGTTTAAGGCAATATACTACATGCCTAGAAGGTCCTAATGGGATAAAGATTTTTAAAATTCACTTCAAAATTTCGGGGACACCTTTATCATACCAGCTTCAAATTAGAAAATGATACTTACATACATTCTAGGTCTAAAGACGGTCGTCACGCAGGGCTAACAAACCGGAATGTATCTTGTATCCGTATAGAAAGGTTCGAACCTTTACCTATCAAGATACTTTTCAAAAGAAATAGTGTTATGTGTGCTCACCACCAGATGACTCGAGAAGTGGGAGTATAATATTAACCATAACTTGAGAGAGGTACGAGAGTGAGGTGGAAATATATTACCCATGATTTGAGAGAGGTACAAGAGTGAAATGTCAGTATAATGTTAACTGTAATTTGAGATAGCCGCAACTCGTGCCAGAAATTCGTCCAAAATTTCGAAAGCCATGACAGATAGTTATTGCGATTTCTTCAATAACGAAGGGCAGATTTCATGGCATAATAAATTTGAATAAAATGTAACTATGAATAAATTAATAAATTGTATTTACTTACATTAATTGCCGATATCATTCTCAGCTTCCGTGTGTCATCCTCAATCCGAATATTATTTTGCGACGTACTTGGTTCGTTCTGACACACGAGGAACTTCATTTCATCAAAATACCATAATGTTAGTTCTATTATTTCGTCTGTCACCGCGTTTTTCAGAATTGTTTATTCGGTTTAATTCCTTTCTGAAGTTAGTGCGCAACGAATTAAATGTTTTAACTAACTGCGACGTATCAGCATCCGGATGGTATTCTCTATATTTACGAAGAGACTGTTCATACTGTTATTTTTTTAAAATTCCGTTGCTGTAATCCTTAGTTTAGACATTCCACAGAGCAGGTAAGCTCCGATACATTCTAAAATAAACTTTCTTTCTTCGTCGCTTCCCTTTGCAGCCATGGTAGATGTTTCTTCCAACACTGTTAACACAGAACTGAACTAGTATTGCGCAATATTGTCAACAGACGACGCAATATTTACTATATTGCATAATAAAAATCAAACTGATTTTCATTGACTCAATATATTGCGCAATCTTTCAATGAGATCTACAGACTTACTTACTTACTTACTCACTGGCACTATCGAACCCGTAGGTTCATGGCCGCACGGACATAAGCTCTCCATACATCCCTATCCTGAGCTAATGCTTTCCAATCATTCCCTGTATAATCTACTTCCCTCAAATCATAGTTAATGTTGTTCTCCCACCTCATTCTTGGTCTACCAACTGGGCGTTTTCCTTCTTCTGGCTTTCCTACAAGAAGTTTCCATGCACGTCTTTCATTCCCCATACGCGCAACATGTCCTGCCCATCGCAGTCTACGGGACTTAACTGTTCTTATTATATCTGGCTTCCTATAAAGACCGTGCAGTTCACCGTTATGTAGTCTTCTCCATTCACCTGTCTGTTCATCTCTCTTTGGTCCAAAAATTTTCCTAAGAACTTTATTCTCAAATACCCGTAATCTCCCTTCCTCCCTTAAAGTAAGAGTCCATGTTTCGCACCCATATAATATAACTGGTAGAATAATAGTTTTATATATTTTCAGCTTAACGTTTTTTGAAAGGAGTTGGGACATCAAAAGTCTCTGCAATGCATAATAGCATGCATTTCCAGAATTGAGCCTATGTTTAATTTCTTTGTGCATCTCATTCCTATTTGTGATTATTGTTCCTAGGTATTTGAATTCAGCCAATTCCTCAAAATTTCCCTCATTTGTTCATTAGCTGTCCATTTCCATTATATAATGTACTTCTACGTGTGACCATATATTTAGTTTTACTGATATTTACTTCCAGTCCTAATTTCTTAGTGTTACTCAATAGTGTGTGCGTGTTGGCCTTTAGTATCTCCTCGCTATCGGCCAGTACAGAGATCTACAGACGCTCAATATTATTGTACAATGTCATTTATTGTGCAATATATTGACGTAAATATTGATCTTGTAGGGGAAGCTTTAAACAGAGTCCTTCTCCATCATGTTTCATTAATAAGCACTGTTTCAATTTTCTTACCTTTTCGTAGACATTGATGATCTCTACCTTTTAATGCAGTGTTAATAGTTTGCGTTTTTTTAACATTTCAGCAAGACGTAGTTTTGTCTTTTGAAGACACAAACAGTATTCTGCTCCCGAGGCTCAAGTTCAAAATCTACAGCCTAATAGCGTTCAAACTGCGCGATAATGTACTTTGTTGTAAAGAAGTGTAATTATGTACAGTAGAACATGTATAGATCACACGCTGTCCGTTATTCGGAAGTTCTAATTGTCGCACGGGGATACGTTTTAGTGTCCGCGTCCGTGATTAAGAATGCCCGCTATTTGAAAGAGATTTATCCAAAACACCCAATGTTTTCCCCTCTCTCTTTCTTTTACCCCCCCCTCAACTTTAGAGAAGTGTTCGTTAAGGAAACTTTGACTATATTTAGTTTACTTTGGAAATAACAATATTTTTACGCCGCTGTGGTCTCGAGGTAGCGTGCTGCCTTCTCAAGCAGCGGGTCCGGGTTCGATCCTCGGTCGGGACAGTTTCCTGGGTGAGGTTTTTATCGGGTTTTTTTCTCACCTGAAAGACAAATATCAGGAAAACTTTAAGGCCCAAACGGTCCGCGAACATCATATGGCCATCGCAATCATCATCATTCATATTCATCTTAGATTAAGCTTAGGATTAGGGACTCTCCTGGCGCACCACTATCATCATCATCACCCATCATATCATCGGGGCAACGTAACCCCGCCTTCCAGGCGCCCCAACATCAGACGTGGTTACAATTACGTCATTGCCAGGAAATAACGCCAGAAATGTCCAAAAAAAGGACAAACTGGGGTATTAAGAAAATATTTTACACCCTGAAAACCCCACAGACCCTTGTAGGATTTGAACCCGTGAACTTTGGAAACAGATTAGCGCATGGTAACCATTAATTTAACAAGATCAAACACAGCTTTCAGGAAGAAAAAAAAGCGCAGATAAAAAAATTTCCTCTAAAAATACATGCCCAATATCAAATTATCTGAAATTGTTAATGTCACTTTGTTGAAGATAAAACAGTACCTGTGAATATTTAACGGGATATTCCACAAGAAAGACAGGTGTAATTTGTAGTTTAAAAAGTTTTACACTTAAATTCAATTTAAATTTCAATAGAATAATAATTTCTCAAAAATGTTTTAATTTAAGACGTGAAAATTGTGAATATGGTTTCCACTGGATATTTCACAGCAATAAGAATTATTACGTAATAACTCTAACGTTACGAAGTAACGCCATGGATGTTAAATTGGAAAATATTATTTTAAATTAAATTAATAAAACACCAACATTTCACAGATTAACTTTGAAAGTGTTTCATCTATCGATGTATTCAGTTGATATGGTAGAAGAACTTTTCCCATGTAAGGTAAAGTGTAAATAGATTTTCAATTACCATATTAATCATCGATTAAATGATTTTTAAATTATCTGATATCAATATTGTAAACCTATCTCACTGAACTATACAACACATGTAACTCTAAAATTACAAATATTCTAATATAATTTACATGATTTCAAATGCATACGTACTGTTCTGCCCAAGACCAGGTCTATCACTGCAAACTCAGCATTCTCCACTCTTTCCTTAACCCAGCGTTCCTTTTTGTATCCGCATACAAACTATTTATTTTCATATTGTCTAATCATCTGATGTCTTTTTCTGCCTCTAACTTTCTTTCCGTTGACCATTCCTTCTATGGCATCCGTCAACAGGTAGTTTCTTCTTAGCTAGTGGCCAATCTAATTTATTTTCCTCCTCTTTATGAGTTCCAGCATTGTTCTTGCTTCACACACTCCATCTAGCACATCTTTATTTTTTATTTTGTTTGTCCATTTTGTACGTTCCGTCCTTCTCTATATCCATATCTCAAAAGCTTCCAGTCGCTTTTCCTCATTCCGTCGTAATGTCCACGTCTCTGCACTATACAATGCTACACTCCACACAAAGCACTTCACTAGCCTCTTTCGTAATTATTTTGCCAAAGGTCCGCAGAAAATGCTTCTCTTCTTGTTAAAAGCTTATTTTGCCATTGCTATCCTCTGTTTTACTTCTTGACAGCAGTTCATGTTACTACTGATAGTACAACCCAAGTATTTGAAGCTCTCCACTTGCTCTATGGCGTCATCTTTAACCCTCATGTTTATCTTCCTTGGTTTCCTTCCTATAATCATGGCCTTCGTCTTATTTATATTTATCTTCATTCTATAATCCTCGCATCTGTCATTTAGCTCCATCAGCATGTTCCTCAGTGTTATTTCATATTCTGCTAGCAAAGCTATATCATCAGCAAATATTATGCACTTAATTCTTCTTCCTCTCGCGTTTATGCTTCCCGTATTCCTGAGCAGTTCTTCATTAGGCTTCCAACTAGATGTTCAAAAAAGAGTAGGTGATAGAGGACATCCTTGCCGTGCCCCTTCCATTTTCTCTTCCCTCTGATATTTCGTCTCCTACCTTCACTTTTATTCACTGTTTCATATGAATATTACTTATAAGCCTCCTCTCCTTCCAGTTCACGCCAATTTTCTTCAAGACCTTCATGAGTTTATTCCAATTTACTCTGTCAAAGGCCTTTTCCAGATCAACAAATACTGCATACACTTCTTTATCTTTTTCTCCATATCTTTCCCCTATTGTTCGTATCAATCCAATTGCATCTCTTGTACCCTTTCCCTTCCTGAAGTCAAACTGTTCTTCTTCCAATTCGCTTTCCATCGTAGAACGTAAACGTCGATTCAGTATTCGCAGGAGAATCTTTGCAGAGTGTGATATCAAGCTGATAGTCCTGAACTCCTTACATTTCTTCGCATTATTTTTCTTCGGTATTGGTATTAACACTGTCTCAGTCAATTCATCGGGCTATTCACCTTCTTTATATATCTTGTCGCATAATAGCAGAATTTCCTTCTTTCCTTCACCCAAGCATTTAAGCAATTTAATGGGAATTCCATCTACTCCTGTTGCTTTCCCATTTTTCATTTCCTTAATTGTTAGTTCAACTTCTTCCTTCAAAATTGAAAATAATTTTTCATCTTCCGATATGTCTTCTTCATCTTCTGATACGCCTTCTTCATTTACTATATCCAGGTTAGCCGGACGATTTTTTGTCTCATATAGCTCTTCTACATATTTCTCCCACGTGTTCATAATTCCCCATTTTTTCTGTTATTTCTTCATTATTTTCGTCCTCAATCAGTCACACAGTTTTCCTGCTCTTCTTTCCATAGCCCAAACCTTTAACTTTTCCTGACATTTGTCTTACAGGTAAGGAAAAACCCTGATAAAAACCTCACCCAGAAAAACTGCCCCCGACCGGGGATAGAACCCGTGCCCAGCACGCTACCTCGAGACCACAGCGGTGGACCCTCAACTATATAAGGCTGTGAAATATCAAGAAGGTCTTTCGGAACATATGTTCCATCTTCTGTTGAGGACAGCTGATATCTCAGGTATCAATTTTATGTTTCTTCTTTTTTTATATATTGCTAGGTTTATTCATAAACTCCAGGCAGTCATTTTTTAAATATCCATGTGTTTTATATTTTTTCCTCTTCCTATTTTATGTTCCAGCATATCGCTTTTGTCGACAGAATCATAAATTAATACATTTTTAAGTTTCTTGTTTCGTTAGACCAACATAATCGTTTATGTCTAATTTTAAGTAAAGGTTAACAAAACAATATAATTTTATATAACAACATGACGTAATATTGAAAAAAAACTCAGTAAAAAAGGCATAAACGCTTTCTCGAGTTACCCAGGTCTAGTGGAAAGCACACATAACCTCAAGTCATCTTAGCCCTCGTTCGTTTAAAAGTACAAATTAATCCGACTACAGGCCTTAAAGGTTTCTTTGCATAGTAAGAGGCTCATAACTTTCTAAACGAGATATCAGCCCTCTGTGAAGACATCCTTACTCCAAAAACATGCATCAGGTAGATTCTGTGTTGAACCCAGGCTTATAATGTGAATATGTAGGCAACATTTATAAATACTTACATCTGGAATCGTACCCGCGACTTTCCGGTTTATAGCATTTTGCCTTAATCAATTGCACAACGTCCTCGCGACAATTGTTTTAGCAGGTTTTATTGCAGTTTAAACATTGTGGCTGATGATGTAACTCATATTAATTCACGTATGTAATAGAGGAAGTTCGGATAATATGGACCCTTCGGTTTGGGTGGACCCTGTTAATATCTTCTTCAATTGGTACTGCCCCCGAACAGAAAATATGTTAACTTCTTCCCCTCATCAACTTTGACGTGTTCAAGGCCAGATTCTTTTATTCTTTTTTTTTTTTTTTTGGAAGAAGGGTTTATTTGAGATATTTATGAAGTCGACCATTTTAAAAGTTTTTTAAGCTAAATTTAGAAATATATTATAGTATGTAGATGCTGTTTTAATATACTGACGGATTTGGTTTGATATTATGTGAGATGGACCCTCCACGAGGCGGTTAAAGTGGACCTGGGCCCTTATTACACGAATATCTATATTTTATCAATGAGGATGCTATCTGTAAAAACCATGCACTTATTTAATTTTATTTATTATCCTTGTAATTTTACTAAACCCAAAGACCGTCGCTGTCTGTAGACGAATGGCGTGTGAATGTTATAATCAATAATATTTTTTCAAAACATTAAATGAATATCAACCCTTCTTAATTACGATCAGCCATAAATACTTTCAGAATAATTTGTGTATGTCTGTATAAATTAATTGAGTAAATAAACTTAAAAATAGTCTACAAGCTAGGATGGACTCTGGGGTCCACTTTACTCAAATATAGAGGTTAAAGTGGACCTTTCTTGTAAAGTAAAAAAGTTAATAAATTATGAAGATATTTCCATATTTGAATAAAATAATAATGATATTTCATAGTTACAACACAAATGATAATCATTGCAATTAAACAAAATTCAAATCCCGTAATTAAAATAAAAAAACAGCAAATTCAGGATAGGAGTCCACATAACCCGAAGTTCCTCTACTTGACAATAGGACTTCCCAATTAAAGTATCGGATGGATGACACCAAATGCTGTAAACTACACATTAAACAGGTTAATAGTGGCCGATTATATCAATGTTCCAGGAGAGGCATCAAATAAAGTACACGGCAACATACGATAAGAAACAAAATGCCTTGCCACAACTTAACGTACAGAAATTAACAGTTTATTTATTACTCCTGGGGATTGAATGGTGAGGGTATCTGAGGCCTTCGAGATACCAAGGACTAAACCTGAAATAGCACACCTATTAACTGGGCCCTCTTTGGGCAGAGAAACCAGACAAAGAAGAAATCCAGAAGAAAATGTACGTTACGGTAGAGAACCCTAAACAATTCCTGATCCTCCAAGTGGCGGATTGGATGTTATCCCACTATCTACACAATGTTCTACAAACTCAACTACCTCCATCCGTCCATAATAATTCTGCCCGAAGGCAGGTGCTTCACTGCAATCATACCATTTTCATGCTATGCTTGCAGCTTTACTAGGGAATTGTAGGTGTGGTAGATTCCTGATGCTTTCCACGCCGGTGAAGGATGATGATGATGATGATGATAATGATAAGGATGATTATGATGGCCATATGATTTCGGGGACCGTTTGGGCCTTAACGTTTTCCTGACATTTGTCTTACAGGTGCGGAAAAACTCCGATAAAAACCTCACCCATAAAAACTGCCCCGACCGGGATCGAACCCGGGCCCGCTGTGTGACAAGGCAGCATGCTACATCGAGACCACAGCGGTGGACACTCAACTACCTATAGTCGGTAAAATGTAGATAGAAGGACAAATCGTCATATTATTATTTGTATATAGCGTCGCCATTCAGAACTTGACGGAATAGGGTCAATAAGTTTGCTGACGTTCCCCATTTATCAAGGTAGTGGTTCAGGTTCATCTACGTGCCGTCAGTCTTGGCAGGGGACACGCGCCTTTATTTCCCGTTCGAAATGTTGTAATCACTGGCCCATAAAATGGACTAAAGAGCGAAAGAATAATAAGAAGAAGTTGCATTTTCGATACTTTTTGCATTTTATATGCTTGGTATCAAACTCTCTAAAATCGTAACTTAATGTGGTTATGAATATAATAAGAGGGAATTCTATAAGAAAACTAAGTGCAATTGGTTACATAAATCCGTGAGTGTGAGTGTGTGTGTGTGTGTGTGTGTGTGTGTGTGCGTGCGTGCGTGTGTGTGCGTGTATGTATGTGTGAATGTGTATGTGTGTGTGTGCGCGCGCCGCGCGTGTGTGTGTACGCGCGTGTGTGTGCGTGTATGTATGTGTGTATGTGTCTGTGTGTGTCTCTGTGTGTGTGTGTGTTTTTGTGTGTGTTGTGTGTGTGTGTTGTGTGTGTGTGTGTGTGTGTGTGTGTGTGTGTGTGTGTCTGTGAGTGTGTGTGTGTGGTGTGTGTGTGTGTGTGTGTGTGTGTGTGTGTGTGTGTGTGTGTGTGTGTGGTGTGTGTGTGTGTGTGTGTGTGTGTGTGTGTGTTGTGTGTGTGTGTGTGTGTGTGTGTGGGAGTGGGTGAATGTGGGGGGTGGATGGTAGTTGGTGTAGGGACGGGTGAGAATGAGAGGCTGAGTGTGATGTGTGTGAGAGTATGAGTGTGAGTGTCTGATTGTGTGCGAGAGTGTGTGTAAATGTATGTGAGTGTGAGAGAATGTGTGTGGGTGTGTGATTGCGTGTAAGTTGCGTGTGTGTTCGGGTGTGTACGTGTGTGAGATTGCATATGTGAGTGTGTGTGAGTGTGTGTGATCACATGTGTGAGCATGAGTGAGTGTGAGAGTGTGTGTGTCAGTGTGTGAGAGAGAGAGTGAGTGTGTGTGAGTGTGTGTATGTGTGAGTGTATGAGTATGTGTGAGAGTGCTTGCGTGCCTGCGTGCGTGCGTATGTTTGTGCGAGTGTTTGTGTGCCTGTTTTTGTGTTTGACTTTTGTGTGCATGCGTGAGTGCGTGTGTGCGTGCGTGCGTGCGTGTGTGTGTGTGTGTGTGTGTGTGTGTGTGTGTGTGTGTGTGTGTGTGTGTGTGTGTGTGTTGTGTGTGTGTGTGTGTGTGTGTGTGTGTGTGTGTGTGTGTGTGTGTGTGTGTGTGTGTGTGTGTGTGTGTGTGTGTGTGTGTGTGTGTGTGTGTGTGTGTGTGTGTGGTGTGTGTGTGTGTGTGTGTGTGTGAAAGTGGGAAATTGCGAGTGTTAGTGTAAATGTGTGAGTGAGAGTGACTGTAAGAGAGTGAATGTGTGTGGATATCTGAGTGCTAGATTTTATGAGTGTTAGAGAGCGATTAGTGTGTGTGAGTTCGAGTGTGTATGCGCGAGTTTTTTTAATTTGTGTGTGTTTGTTTGTAAGTGCCTTTATGTGTGTGTTTTGTTTGTTTGTGTGTGTGGCTGTTTGTTTGTGTTTGGTTGTGTTATTTTTGTTTGTGTGTGTGTTTGTTTATCTGTGTATGTTTCTGTGTGTGTTTGTGTTTGCTTGTGTTTTTGTGTGTGTGCTTCTTTGTGTGTTATTTTTTGTTTATGTATGTGTTTGTTTGTCTATGTGCGTTTTATGTGTGTGTACTTGTTTTTGTGTGTTTGTTTGTTTGTGAGTTTGTGTGTTTGCTTGCGTATATGTGTTTGTGTCTGCGTGTGTGTGCGCGCTTGCTTGTGTGCGTGTCCGTAAGCGAGTGCGCGTGATCGTGTGAGCGTGCGCGTGTGTGCGGTCTTGCGTGTGAGTTTGTTTTTGTGTGTGAGTGTGTTTGTGTGTGCGTGTGTTTGTTAGCGTGTGTGTACTTTTTGTGCATCTCTTTGTTTGTGTGTTTCTATGTTTATGTAAGTCTGTTTGCGTGCGTGTGTTTGTTTGTGTATGATTGTATATTTGTATGTTTGTTTGTGTGTGTTTGTATGTTTGTGTTCGTCTGTGTGTGTTTGTTTGTGTGTTTGTTTGTGTGAGTGTATGTTTGTTTGTGTGTGTTTGTATATGTGCGTTTGTTTGTTCGTGTGTTTGTTTCTTTGCGCTTGATTGTATTTTGTTTGTTCGTGTGTTTTTTGTGTGTTTGTTTGTTTGTTTGCGTTTGTGGTTGTTTGTGTGTGTTTCTTTGTGTTTGTTTGTGTGTTTGTTTGTGTGTGTTTGTTAGTATATGTTTGTGTTTGTGTGTGTGGATTTCATTGTGTTAGTGTGTTTGTTTGTCTGTGTGTTTGTTCGTGTGTGTTCGTTTTTGTGTTTGTTTGTGTGAGTATGTTAGTGTGTTTGTTTGTGTGTTTATTTGTGTGTTTATTTGTGAGTGTGCTTGTTTGTGTGTGTATTTGTGTGTGTTTGTGTGTGATTGTGTGCGATGCGTGTGGTGTGTTTGTGTGCGTGTGTGTGTTTGTGTGCGTGTGTGTGTTTGTGTGCGTGTGTTTGTTTCGTGTGTGTGTTTTGTGTGCGTATGTGTGTTCTGTGCTTATGTGTGTTCTGTGCGTGTGCGTGTGTGTTTATGTACGTGTTTTTGTTTGTGTGCGTGTGTGCTTTTGTACGTGTGCGTGTTAGTGTGCGTGCGCGTGTGTGTGTGTGTGGTGTTTGCTTGTGCGTATGTGTTTGTGTGCGCCAATGCGTCTGTGTACGTGTGAGTTGTGTTTGTGTGTGATGGTTTGTGTGCGTGCTTGTGTTAGTGTGTGTACGTGTGTGTTTGAGTGTGTGTGTGTTTGTATGCGTGTGTGTTTGTGTGTGTGAGTTTGTGTGCGTGTGCGTGTTTGTGTGCGGGTGTGTGTTCGTGTGCATGTGTATTTTTGTGAGTGTTAGTTTTTGTACGTGTGTGTATTTGTGTGCCGTTTGTGTTGTAATGTGAGTGTGTTGTGTGTTATGTGTGAATGTGTATGTTGTGTGAGTGTTATGTAGTTCGGGTAAGGTGTGTGTTTGCAGGGTAAGTGTTGGGGTGTTTTTGGGGGTATGTTAGT
Source organism: Diploptera punctata (assembly GCA_030220185.1). Taxonomy (NCBI): domain Eukaryota; kingdom Metazoa; phylum Arthropoda; class Insecta; order Blattodea; family Blaberidae; genus Diploptera; species Diploptera punctata. Next base: position 2,566,559 of record JASPKZ010007259.1, read on the forward strand.
GTATGTGTTATTGTATGTGAGTGTGTGTGTTTGTGATTGTGTTTTGTGTATGTGTTTGTTTACGTGTGTTTGTTTGTTTGTTTGTTTGTTTGTTTGTTTGTTTGTTTGTGTATGTGTATGTTTTGTGTCTCTATGTTTGTGAGTTGCTTTGTATGTTTGTTTGTTTGTGTGTGCGTTTGTTTGTGTGATTGTTTGTATGTGTGTGTTTCTTTGCGTGTGTGTTTGTTTGCGTGAGTGATTGTTTCTGTGTGTTTGCTTGTTTGTGCGTGTTTGTTTGTGTGTGTTTGTTTCTATGTGTGTTTGTTTCTGTGTGTTTTGTGCATTTACTTGTTTGTTTGTGTTCGTGTTTGATTGTGTGTATTTGTTTGTGTTTGTATTTCTTTGTGTTTGTGTGTGTTTGATTGTGTGTGTTTGTTGTATGTGTGTTTGTGTGTGTTTGCCTGTGTGTGTTTGTTTCTGTGTGTGCTTGTGTGTTTGCTTGTTTGTTTCTGTTTGTGTTTGTTAGTGTGTGTTTGTTTGTTTGTTTTAGTTTTTTGTGTGTATGTTCGGTTGTGTGTGATTGTTTGTGTGTGTGTGTGTTCGTTCGTGTGTGTTTGTTTTATGTGTGTGTTTGTGTGTGTGTTTTTGCTTGCGTGTATTTTTGCTTGCGTGTGTTTGTGTGTGTTTTGTATGTGTTTGTTTGTGTGAGATTGCTTGTGTGTGTTTGTAAGTGTGTTGTTTGTGTGTGAGTTTATTTTTGTATGTGTTTGTTTCTGTGTGTGTTTGTGTATGTGTATGTTTGTGCGTGACTGTTTTTTGTGTGTCTTTGTGTGTGTATGTGTGCGTGAGTGTGTGTTTGTATGCGTGGGTTTGTTTTTATTCGTGGTGTGTTTGTGTGCGTGTGTGTGCTTGTGTGCGCGTGTGGTTTGTGCACGTGTGTGTTTCAGTGCGCGCGTCTGTTTGTGTCAGTGCGTGTGTGTGCTTGTGTTCGTGCGTGTGTTTGTGTGCGAGTGTGTTTTTATGCGTGCGTTTGTGTGTGTGTGTGTTTGTGTACGTGCGTGTGTGTTTGTGTACGTGTGTGTGTTTGTGTACGCATGCATTTTTGTGTGCGTGCGTGTGTTGGTGTTAGTGCGTTTGTTAGAGTGCGTGCGTGTGTTTGTGTACGTGCGTGTGTTTGTGTACGTGTGTGTGTTCTTGTGCGTGTTTGTATGTGCTTGTGTGTGCGTGTTTGTGTTTGTGTGATAATTTCTGTGTGTCTGTGTGTGTTTTTGTGTGTGTTTGTGAGTGTTTGTTTAAGTGTGTTTGTGTCTGTGTATGTTTGTGAGTGTTTGTGTGTGTTTGTGTATGTGCGTGTGTTTGAGTGTTTCTGTGTGTGTGTTTCTATGTGTATGTTTGTGTATGTGCGTGCGTTTGTGTGTGTGTTTGTTTGTGAGTGTGTTTCTATGTGTGTGTTTGTATGTTTGTGTATTTGTGTGTGTGTGTGTTTGGTGTGTTTTTCGTGTTTCTTGTGTGTTTGTGAGTGTGTTTGTGCGTGTGTTTGTGCGTGTGTATGTATGTTAGTTGTGTTAGTGTGTGTATTTGTGTGTATGTGTGTGCGTGTTTGTGTGTGCGTGCGTGCGTCAGTGTGTGTGAGTGAGTGAGTGAGTGAATGAGTGTGTGTGTATGTGCGAGAGTGGGTGTGTGAGTATGTGTGTGAGTATGTGAGTAGTGTGTGTGTGTGAATTAGTGTGTGTGAGTAAGTGTGTGAGTATATGTGTGTGAGTATGTATGTGTTTGTGAGTGTGTTTGTGTGTGTGAGTGAGTGTGGTTGTGTGAGTGTGTTTGTTTGTAGGTGTGTTTGTGTGTGAGTGAGTGTGGTTATGTGAGTGTGTATGTGTGCGTGTTTGTGAGTGTGTTTGTGTGTGAGTGTGTGTGTGTTTGTGTGAATGTGTGTGAGTGCGTTTTTGTGTGGGAGTATGCGTGTGTGTGTGCTTGTGGCCGTGAGTGCGTGCGGTCGTTCGTGCGTGCGGTCGTTCGTGCGTGTGTGCGTGTTAGCGTGTGTGCGTGTTAGCGTGTGTGCGTGTTAGTGTGTGTGCGTGTTAGCGCGCGTGTGTGTGTATGTGTTTGTGAAACTATGTGCATGTGTGTGCTTCTGCAAGCACATGTCATTTAGTGTATTCATGTATGTGTGCTTGTAGGTTAGCTTGAGAGTATGTGCTTTTGGTTGTGTAAGTGCGCCTGTACGCTTGCGTGTTTGCATGTGTGTGTTTGTTAGGGCGTGTGCGCGTGTAGTTGTGTGCGTGTTTTTTAACTTATGTGTGCGGTTGGTTGTACGTGTGTTTGCGCATTTTCTTGCGCTTATGTATGTAATTGCTTGTTCTTGTACGTGTGTATGTGCATTCGTACGTAGAATGTTTCTGTACTTGTGTGCGTGTGTTGGTGAATGTGCGCGCTTGTGTTGCGGGCTTGCGTCTGTGAGTGTGTGTTTGTGCGCGTGTATTTGTGCACGGGTTTTTGCGTTTTTGAACGTGTGCTTCCGCAACTTTGCGTGCTCGTGTTTTTGTGCGTGTGCTCTTGAGTTTGTGTGTATGTGCTCGTTTGTTTCTGTGCTCGTGACTCTGCGATTGTGCGCGTTCTCATTTGATTGTGCATGTGTTTGTTTTTTCGTGTATTTGTGCGAGTGGAATTTTGTGTGAGCGTGCGTGTGTTTTAGCACTTTTTTATGGATGTGTGAGTTTGTGCGAGTGTGTTTGCGCGTGCGTGTGATTGCACGCAGTGCTTGTGTGTGCGCGTATGTTTGTGCACGTGTGTTTGTTCGTGTATCTGTCGACGGAGTTTTGTGCGCGTGTTTGTGCGTGTGTTCAGCGCGTGGGCGTGATTGTGCGTGTGCTTTTGAGGGTTTGTGCTTGCTTTTGTGTTTGCGTGTGTGTGCGTATTTTTACGTGTACTTGAGTGGGTGATTGTGCGTATAATGCGTGTTTATGGATATGTGGTTTTGTGCCCGCGTGTGTGTGATTGTGTGGGTGTGCTTTTGAGTTTATGCATGCATGCTTATGCTTTTGTTTGTTTGCAGGTGTGCATTCTTGTGCATTCTAGTGCGAGTGCAATTTGTGCGGGTGTGTTTTTTTGTGTATTTGTGCTTCTGTTTGTTTTTGCGATTGTGGGTGTGCGTGTTTGGTTATGTTTGTGCGTGTGTTCTCAAGCGTCTGTTTATGCGCGTGAGCTTAATGTGTGTGTTTTGGTGCTCTTATATTTGTGTGTGCGTGTTTCTGCCTCCGTGTGTTTATATGTTCGTATGTTTGTGCACGTTTGATTGTGTGCGTGTGTTTGTGTACTTGTGCGCGCTACTGGGGAACTTTCATGTCAAAATAACTGTTTGTAACAATTAGAAAGTTTTAGTAATTATTTTTAATACGTTAATACAATCTTGCTTACCCAACGACTAAGGTCCTCTCTCTCGTTCACCAGCTCCATGCTTCAAGAGTCCTAGTCATCATTTCTGTAAATATATATATTATACGTATATTATTTGAAACTGGATTTTCACTACAATATGAATTTTATAAACCTTGGTTTTTTTCTCTTCAAAAACCATGTTTTAATTTCAAGCCATCCTTACACCATAAGTCCAGAACTGAAGTTGTAAATAAAATAAAATATGAGTTATAATTATTTAATTAATCTTCTAATAAATTCGCATTCATATTTCATTTGACAAAATATTAATTCAGACTATTTAACTGATTCCCCAAATGAGAGCAAATGACCAATCATGTTTCAATTAATTTTGTTTAACAAACAATAACAGTCGTGTTTCACCTCGCTATTTATCGAATTCTCTTTACCACCTCCTTCTTTTGTTATATAGAAACCTCCTCTTTTTTAATATTCTGAACTGGTCAGAGTATTATTTTGCAGTGACTGATTCTCCAATTATAATAAGAGAAGAAATAAACCATAGAATATTAAGGGGAAACAAAGCATATTTTGCGAATCTCAGTTTAATAAAATCAAAACTCTAACTAGAAAAATTTAATTAAAAATATATAAAATCTTAATTATACCCGTGGTCACATACTCTGTTGAAACAAGGGTCTTAAATAAAGAAGATGAAAATGCTTTACGTATATTCAAAAGAAAGATAATAAGACGAATATATGGACCAGTATTGGAAAACAATACATGGAGAATCAGATCAAATTCTGGAATTGATCATATACTTAGATGAGAGGATCTTGTAAGATACATCAATTCATTGAGAATGGGATGGGTAGGACACGTTAAAAGAATGGAAGATGGAAGAATACCAAAACGATTAATACATGACGACATAACAGGAGTAAGAAGGAGAGAAGACCGAGAAAGAGGTGGCTGCAGAATGTGGAACAAGATGCGAGAAAGATGGGAATAAGAGAATGGAAAGGGAAAGTACAGGATCAAGATGAATGGAGGAGAATTGTGAAGGAGGCCAAAACTCACAACGGGTTGTAGTGCCAAATAAGAAGGTAGGACTCTTCAATAAATACATTGAATATAGCAAATAATGAACATATTCCTTCGAACTACACATTTTATAACTGTGTATGCAGTAAATGTGTATTTAAAAAATGATTTTACTCAGTTGTTTAATAAAAGAAATAATTAATAACCTATAATGTTGGTTAATATGTACAGTTTGATGTGTTTCATTTTTTCTCCACTAGGGTGCAATCTTACAATATTGCGATGCTATTCGACAGTAAATAATTTGATCAAGTTGCAGTGGATAAACATATTAAACATAACCACACATTTCAGATGTGTTTTCAAACATCGCCGTTTACATTAAATATTTTTTATAAATGTTTTAAAATAACTATATTTAAATAATGATTTTTCAGTAAACAGCTTAATTTTATTCGTTAGTCTTAACAAATGCCACTCTTGATTTCCAAATCCTCTAGATCGGAGCCGCCCAAACTTATTTGTATCGCGGGCCAAATGGAAGAAACATCAACTGGGCCAAAGGTCCTGTCAGAGCTGTTGTGGGTAATTTTATTAATATTTAGCAGATTTCACAATGTTTCACATCTTTCTGCTCCCAAATAATCTATTGTCATCGTCTTCCACATCTCTCTGTTATTCCAGTCTCCATCGTTCAATACTTTTTCTCTCAAAACATCATCAATCCACCTTATTTGTTTCTGTCCTCTTCTTCCACCAAATGGCTCCCATTCTAGAGTTCTTCTAGGGAATCTGTCTTCAGTAATTATTTTTACATGACTACACCATTTTATTGTGTCATAATAATAATAATTATTATTATTATTATTATATATTATTATTATTATTATTATTATTATTTTCTTAATTCGTTATAATATAATTCAAAAGTTCTTGTTCCATTGTTGTTAAGACTAACCCTTAGCATATTTTAAGTTAATAGAATTTTACAGGCTTACAGAGACCGGTAGAAAGTGATAGAAGGCCGTCTCCAGCCCACGGGCCGTAGTTTGGGCGTCCCTGCTCTTGATAAATTCACGAATTACGATGATTTGGAAATCACTCGTGACGTTACTTATGATAATTTTATATTAAATAGTTACTAACTTTTATTTATTGTAGGTCCAGTGATTATTTTATTCATTGTGACATTTTTATTTAACCATACATTTAATTAGCGCATTATTTAACGCATCTTACAACATTGTTAAAGCGTGTAGTAACATTTCTCCTGACTCAAATTTAACTACTGCCCGTTAGACCCTTAGATTAAGTGTTTGTAAAATTTTCAAATAACATTATCATGATTTCCTTTTATTGCTTTCGATCAAAAAGAAATCTCTAGGCATATGCATATGTTGGCTTGTCATATTTCCATGTGTTAGAGGTGGTAACGGCAGTTTCCTTTTGATTATTATTATTATTGTTATTATTATATTATTATTATTTATTATTATTGTTATTATTATTAGTTATTATTATTATTATATAATCATCGTCGTCGTCATCATCATCATCATCATTATTATTATTAGGCCCGCCAAAGCCCTTTCAAAGCCAGGTTAGAAAACGGGTAAGGGGGAGGAGTAACAATCTCATTAAAAAGCCAGGATTTAGTACGCCCGGCTGATAGTACCCTGTGAGGATCCCTTATCTAGGGTACAGATACTGCTGCCTTCCATTTCGTCATTGGTGTGATAAAGGCTAGAGAAAGAATACGTTGGCCAATCACCTGTGGGGGTTGATGCATCAGGCCAGCTTCCTGTTCATCATAAAAACGTAACAATGCAAAAAGCCTAAAGATTTAAAGCCGGGCGGAAATAAATGAAGACGACAAAAACAAAGAAAAAGGACATTTCTTGTTGGAAATTTTTTTGAGAAGAGCAGCAATATCTTCAACATTAGAAAAAATAAGAAATACTGTCATACGAGTATTAGATGAATATTGGATATTCAATAGCAAATTGTATAAAATACAAGCAATTAAACTGGTATGGGCATGTAGGACGAATGCAAGAAGAAAGGTTACCCAGTAAAACATTGGAGTGTTATACACCTGGAAGAAGGAAAGGAAGACCTCGAAACTCGTGATGCAAGAAATAAAAACTGGAATGAGAACATTATTATTATTATTATTATTATTATTATTATTATCTTCTTCTTCTTCTTCTTCAAGGTATGGGCCTGTTGGCCCGTTCTGCTCCCCGGCGAACTACATGCCGCAGGCGCAGGTCGTCCTCCCAACGACGTTTTGGTCTTCCTACATTTCTTCGGCCTAGAGGCCTATAATGAAGCAGCTGTTTTGATAAATGATTATTTGGCATTCTTTGTATATGTTCAAACCAATTGCGTTTATTTGTGTGTATTTTCTCGTTTATATTATAGATTTGTAGTTCATCTCTGATATCTTGATTTCTCTTTTGATCTCTGAGATACACCTGCAACTGATCTGAGAAATCTCATTTCTATTGTCTCAATTTTATTTTTATCAAAGATCGTTAAAGGCCAAGTCTCAGACCCGTATGTTAATGTTGGAACGGCTACTGTTTTGTAAAATTTTAATTGAGTTTCCCTTGTGGTCTTATTTCTCAAATATCTTCGTATTGAACCACATATCTGTTGAAATTTCCCTAATTTCTTCTCTATGTCCAAATTTTGCTGGTTATTATTATTATTATTATTATCCCTATCCTCGTCGTCATCGTCTTCATTATCATTATCATTATCATTGTCCTTGTCGTCGTTTCAAATTCATGATTAATTTTAAAGGTCACTGAAATTATTGTTAAATTTGAAAATTACAGTAGGGTACAGTTGAACACTTGTGATTGTATATTTCACTTTCGCTTATATATTAAATTTCCTTCTCAAGGTTTTTTTTTGGAAATATATTTATATATAATTTTTTATTACTATAGGAATCTGAAATGTATTTTGATCACAGAGGTGTCAAGTCATGTTTTGTATGAAGTTTTAGGTCTCCTTAGATTCTTCATGGAAACCACTGCTACGTATTGAGAAGTGTGAAACAGTTCAGTCATGGCTTTATTTACCTCCACAGTTTGTCATAAGTTAAGCAAGTTTGGACTCTTAGAACTAAAAGTAAGCTTTCTAGGTTTCAGGAAAAATTAACTTTTATTCTATGTACCCTTCATCTACGTAGGCATAATTTAAATGCAAGTTATTATTGTATCACGTGATGTACTGAATACATATTTGTAACCTAACTCATTATACATTATAACAAATTACATTATAAAAATCAAGAGGCCTAAATTATTAATATATAGGCCTAACACAACTGTGAAGAGTATTTTATTACATTGTGCGGAAACGTGGACGTTGAAGTAAAAACACAGAAATAAATTATTAGTCACATAAATGGACTTTTTAAGAAGATCGGCAAGAATATTAAAATTATATAAAATAAAAAATAATACAATAAGAGAAATAATGAATGTAGAAAAGGATATTGTACAAGAGATTGAAGAAATCCAACTAAGATGGAATGGACATATAATGAGAAGAAGGGACACAGAACCAAACAAAGAAGTGTTGAAATGGATACCTCCTGGAAAAGGGAAACGTGGTAGACCAGGGCCAACGTGGATAAAGGGAATTCAAGACAACATGAAGAAGAGAAATATGATAGAAGTAGACACGCAAGACTTGGGAAGTGTGGAGAAAAAAATATATATTTTGGTTGAGGATGCCTTTGTAAATAACAGAAACAATCCTGAAAAAAAAAAATTCAAATACATAGTTTTACATCCTTTCAGATAATATTTTCTTTTTCTGTTTTAAAATTAAGCTCCTTAATCTTTAATATAAACTGCATCTTATGATGTGAATATATTGTATATTACTTAGCTTACCAGCCGGTTACCCACTTGTGCCATTTTATATAATCTAGAGAGTATAGGCAAAGTGATAAAACACTAAATAGAAAAATGTTACATTGGAATAGAAGAGCAATGTGGGTTTACGCCAGGTCGATCTTGTATAGATAATATATTTGTAATACGACAAATCGTTGAGAAATGTAAAAATAAATCTAAAAATATTGGATTGGTTTTTATAGATTTAGAAAAAGCATATGACAGTGTACACCATTCGACAAAAAAAAATGAGTCATCTCTTCAACGCACATTTCTTCTAAGTCATACTCGGCACAGCGCTGGGTTCAAACTAGTCATAATTGTGAAGTCCTTGAGCTACTGCGTTATGTGGCATGAACTGAAAACTCTTCTACGTGTCCCGATACCTCAGCGGTAAAGCATGCGGTCACTGGTTCTGTTAATGAAGATTGCAAGTTCGCGTCTTCAATTACGCAATTTTTTTTCTCGTGATATTTGTATTAAAACGTTTTATGAATTAAATACATTTTATTTCGACATTTGAATTAATCTATACTTTTCAAGTTCATAATTTTTTTATACCGTTGAGGTTATAACAATGTTAAATTATATATTTTACACGCTTTATATTAGCTTGACCTGTATCTGTCTATGTAACGAAACTGTATCTATGTAACGGAATCTTTGAACACGATTTTCATCCACTTAAAAACATTGGATCGACTTGAAACTTTGTATATTTGTAAAGGACCCATGACAATACAATAATTTCATTATTTTTTTTCTAAAATCCTGGCCAGAATCATTGGAAAATCAAAAAAATAAAAAATCTGTGTAATAGGTTGCGGACTTATCGACTTTTTAGTCAATCGTTGTAAGAGTTCAGTTAGTAGAGCGGTGGACTGTAGTGGTATATAATTTCAGCAATCAATAGGTCGCTGGTTCAAATCCGGGCCGGAGGTTTTTTTAGAAAAGTATTAAGCAATTAAATTTTCATGCGATTCCGGTTTATGACAATCAATTAAACTAAAACTTTAAAAAAATACATAATAGTTTAAAAACTGAAACAACACGCTTTATTAGATAACCAAACTAAAAAATAAAAAAATAAATAATAGTTTAAAAACTAAAATAACACGCTTTATTAGAAAACCGAACTAAAAAATAAAAAAAATAATTTTAATTTCCAACACGCTTGGGGAAAAAATTTAAAGTGGTCAACAAAAAAATCATCTCTAACACATCTAGAATAAAACTAGAGTTATCTACAAAAAAAATAATTTTACCCATCAAAAGCGTTGGGTGATTTTTATGGTTTTTACGTTTTCTTCTTAGAGACTTTACTTTTACCAATATATGTTTATTATCAAATACAAGTGTTAATTGATCAAATACAAGTATTAATTGATATTAAAATTGTTGTTTTTGTAGATAACTCTAGTTTTATTCTAGATGTGTTGGAGATTATTTTTTTGTTGACCACTTTAATTTTATCCCAAGCGTTTTGGAAAATAAAATTATTTTTCATTTTTTAGTTCGATTTTCTAATAAAGCGTGTTGTTTTAGTTTGTTTAAACTACTATTTATTTTTACCTCAATTATCTAAAATTTTCGTTGATTTCACTCTAGGCCTTTCGATGCATGCTTCATCTTCTGGAGTTGTTGTAGTAGTATTGAATTAACTGTATGTCTAATAGAGGATTTTGCTTATTAGGCACAGTTTCGTTGAGAATGTTTGTATTCTTGGCCTTCTTGATAATTTCGATTTCTTGTAAAATGTTAATTTTGTGTCCGTTGTTTTCTCTGTGTATAATTTACATTGTATTATCGATATTGTTGAAACTGTGGCCGCTTTCTGAAATATGTTTAGCGAAATTTGATTTCATTGTTAAAGGAGAAGGCAAATCAAATTTCGCTGTTCACCAGGTTGAATCCAATCGAAAATGTATGGACTAAGATGAAAATAGAGATGAACTCTAAGTGGCCTGCAGATGCACGAAAAACGAAAGATGGCTTATGGGCACAAATTCAAGACGCCTGGGATGCTCTAGCCGATCGTCCACGTGCCTGTAGAAATTTGACTGCATCAATGTCCCGCAGATTGAGGGCGGCAATAGATGCTGAGGATTCATACACCCGATATTAATTTTGTTGTTGTTAAAGTTTTATTTTAGAAGATATTATTTTCTTTCTTCGTTTAATTATTAGAAGGTTTTCATTCATGTGTTTTGTGTGTGCATTAAAGCCATAAAACTCAAATATAAAATTAAATATGAAACTATATTACAGGCGAAATGCTATCCTAACATTCAGTAAAAAAAAAGTAGAATAGGAATCGAACCCGTGAGGTTACGAACGCAGATGTTGTGTGTTAAACCTCTCGACCACGAAAACACACAAAGGCAAGCTCTCTCTTTTATGTTACTTGAGTGTGCACTACGTTAACTGGCAAACACCACAGTACAATTACTGAAAACGTGTTAATGTGAATAAGGCTTCTGCGAGTGCTCACGAAGTTCCCCGATCGGTTGATAGAATCAAGAGATGACTCTTTCTTTTTTTTTTTTTTTTGTCTAAGGGTGTACCAAGAGCAAAATTATGGGAAGCATTACATATAGCAAACATTGATGAATCCCTAATTCAAGTAATACAAGAAATATGTAAGAACAATAAATGTCAAATTAAAACGGGGTCTCAGTTATCAGAAACTTTTGGAACTAGTAAAGAATTGTTACAAGGATGCCCGATGTCACCAACACTGTTTATAATATATATAGACATTTGTTTAGTAGAATGGTCACGTAAGTATGCAAAAATGGGACTAGAATTAACAGAAAGAAGATATCTACATCACTTACTTTTTGACGACGATCAGATAATTATAAACCAGGATGGAGAAGATGCAAATTATATATGTAATCAGCTGTCAACAACATATCAGAAATGGGGTTTGAAAATCAACAAAATCAAAACAAAGTATTTAACAAATGACCCAGATGAATTATATATTGATGGGGTAAAGATAAAGAAGAGCGATAGTTTCTGTTATTTGGGATCAATTATAGAGAAAACATTAAACTGAAAATATATAAAACTATTATTCTACCAGTTATATTAAATGGATGCGAAACATGGACTCTTACTTTAAGGGATGAAAGGAGATATGAGTATTTGAGAATAAAGTTCTTAGGAAAATGTTTGGACCAAAGAGAGGTGAACAGATAGGTGAATGGAGAAGACTACATAACAGTGAACTTCATGTTCTTTATAGGAAGCCAAATATAATAAGAACAGTTAAGTCTCGTAACTGTGATGGGCAGGACATGTGGCACAAATGGGGAATGAAAGGCGCTTCTTGTAGGAAAACTAGAGGGAAAACGCCCAGTTGGTAGAACAAGAATGAGGCGGCAGAATAACATAAACTATGATTTGAGGGAATGATTGGAAAACATTACCTCAGGATAGGGAGTATGGAGGGTGTATGTCCGCGCGGCTATGAACCTAAGGGTTCAAAAGTGCCAGTGAGCTAGTTATGTAAATATGAATATTCTTTTATAATTTTAGAGTTCAATTTGTTACAACGTTCAATATCTTAGCTTTCAAATACGTATTCAGTATCTCACATTTACACGCATTTAAACAAAATAAGGTATTTGAAAATATATTTAATACTAGCTGGCCCGGTGAACGTCGTATCGCCTTTAAATATTTTTACGTTAATTTTTCCGATGTTTTAATAGTTATCTGCTATTCGGGGCGGATACAAATCCAACAAATCAAAGATCATAAATATCGGTCCAGCCATTCTTGAGTTATAAATAGTGTAACTAATCCGACTTTGTTTATATATATATATATATATATATATATATATATAATAGAAGTCCCGGCCACGCGTTGCTCTGGCTAAGGTATACGTTAAATTATGTTGTAGTAAACTAAGTGAGAAATCTAAATCAGAAAGTTTTTGTTTTACACAATTTTTTAGTTCTGGTACGTTAACTACACCCGTATAAATATGGGTGATGGTTTATGTGGATGTGGTTTTGTTGATTGAAATGAATTTATGTTGTCTGCATTCTCAGTATCATCCATAAGTGTATCATAAGGATTATATACATTTATTGATGGAATATTTTGAGGAGGCTTGCTGATTTCATTATACGGTACTTTCGTTTTTTTCTACGAACTTGTTGGCGTTTGGATTCTCATCATCATCAAGAAGTCTCTGTATAGTAATATCATCTTGTGACATACTATAGTCATCTTGTTTTTCATTTAATTGAGGCATGGAGATTGTTTCTGTAATATTAGGCATATTATTATAACTAACAGACTTACTTACAGTTCTTGTTATTCCGTTCCTTAGGACCTTCATATGTTTTTAAATTGACATTCTTCTTAAATGTAAGATTTATGTCACATAGGCCTATACCAATTTGCGGAAATTCACTGATATCTTATCATTCATGGTCTCTAGAACTGATTCGCCATATTGTTCAATGTCTCTTCTCGGTCCAGTTAAATTTAAATTAAGCTGCTGTACTTCAGCCAGATTACTTAAAACTAATACACACGGAATTAATATAATTAATAAAATATAGAAAATAAAATAAACACAAACACACTTAAATTATAAAATAATCAATATTTGTAATTCAATTGAAATTCGCGGTTTGCAACAAAAAGCACAGCCACCTGGTTAAATAATAAACCCATTACCTTACACGGCCATCTGTTAGAATCGTATGGAACTCACAGATAATTATAACTCTCTGTTAAATAATAAACAAATAATTTGCAATAAAAATAATGCGACTATAAATTTAGTTATAAACTTCCCTACGTCTCAAGTTGGATCAAACAGCACACAGCGTGCAAAATTTTATTAAAATCGGTTCAATAGTCTAGGATTCCATCACGGACAAACAACGTGATACGTAATTTCATATATTAAGATTTACCTGAGAGAGCAAGCGTTCTCCATTGGTCAATCTAGCTATAATTTATAGTTGAAACAGTTTTGACTTGAATCTGTGAAATAATATTATTTTGTTAATTTGATGTAAAGTAATATTTTTCAATTTCTAATTTAGTATCGTTGCTTCGTAACTTTACAGTTAGTACGTCATCATTCTTTTTATTGCTATGCAACAAGAAACATTGTATCCAATTGTTTATCATATATATTAATAAAAATACTAACTGAACGCAGCGGAAAAATTGTCCCGCGCAGTAACCGAGTGCTTAAGGTAAGATGATTTGGCCCAGAGCTACGGGACAAGCGCTGGTTCGAGTCTCCATGGGGTAAAAATTTTCTCACGGAATTTTCGGCCAGTATGGGACCGATGCCCACCCAGTATGAGGAATTTGGGTAGCTACAATAAGTAGCGGCTCCAGGTTGAAAATACCAGCTTATAACGGCTGGGGACCTGACATGCTGACTACATGTCACCTGTAATTAGCACATGTGGATGTGAAGCCATCAGTCGGTTGGTAGGCCAAAGACCTTCGAGGCCTGTGTGCACCATGGAGTTTTAGTTTTTTTAATGGAAAAATTCCCGTATAATTTTAAAATTACACCTCTCGTGGAATGCCAATGTTACTAATTTAAAACATTGCTTCACAGTTTTCATTGCAAAATGAATTCGAACATTTTTACAAATCAATAATAATATTGCTACATAAATAGTTCTTACTTCTTTTACGTGTTTCCAGATGTTTCTCCAATGACACGATATCTTGCCAGTAATGTTGATATTCAGACTTTGGATGCCTGCCTATTGACAATACTGTACAACCTATGCTGTTAGGACTATATTGTATCCTTGCTCTTGATCCAAAGTTATTAATTATTCATTCACATGGAAACTTTCATTAATTTGGTCAAAATTAAAGTGGGAAGTAACACTATGAGGTATTTTCAATTTATAAATGAGTTGGAGAAAATGTTTTTATATCTCACTTCAATAAAGTTGCATGTTTTCACGATACCGGTTTGAAAGGCCATTCGTCTTCATCTTCAGACTCTAAATTCAAGTTTCAACTGGAGTTTCATCTTCAAACTCCAACTTCAAGTTGGAGTTTGCTTGAAGAAAAGAAAAAGTTAAATGACCTTTGAAAACCGGTATTCTGAACAACTTTATGAGGTGAGATATAAAAACATTTTCTCCAACTCATTTATAAACTTTCATTAAACTTGCAAGGTGTTGCTAGGCAATGGTGGAGAACTTAAACAATATTGACAATAATTCCTATAGATTCTGTTATATATTTTATTTTGTCTAAATTTTTATAAAATAACTTGAAACATAGTTTCACTACTCCAAGGCTAACTGGTGCTAAGTTAATTTAATATTGATAAATAATAATTAATTTAATATATATTGGACATTGTAAAGTAAATTAAATGGTGAAACTCAATATATAAGAAATAACACAAAAAAGATCAGAAAAGGGGGGAAGGGAATTATGGACAGAAAGAAGTGAAAAGGCTAAAGGTCACAAAAAAGTGATGTCAAATTGCTCCCATTTTTCAATTTTAGGCAACATCTCATTCATCGGTTCCTTTCAAAGAGCTCTAATTTAATATTAATAATAATTTTATTTTACCTGGCAGAATTAAGGCCTTAAGGCCTTGTCAATCACTCAACCAGGTTAAAAAATACAAAAATTAATCTTACATGGTATGCTACAATATAATTATTATTTACAAAATATTTTTATTCAATCTAGAGTTAACGATTGAAATATAAAATGTACAAGATAGAAAAGCCAGATAAAAAAAACTATTACTGACATAGAATAAATTTAGACTGTAAAAAATAAAATAAATTTGTCCTGTAAAAAAAAGTATGCACCTAAAAATCAAAAGCATAATAATAGCCATTTAATAACTTGCACCAGAAAAAAAAAACACTAGGAATACTAAAAATATTACCTACGTCCTAGAAAGACTTGATGGGACAAAATTGTCCCATACCAAATAACCATATTTATACATTCTCTCATACTAGCTGATTGCCTGGGTATTTACTTTTCCCAATCTTGTTGGCACCAACCAGCTTAGTGAACCCAATAGCTATGCATTTAACACTCCTCGGTCAATTTTTATATTAACTTTTCTACTGCATGCAGATCCAGCTGAACTTTGGACTTAAATGTTATCAGGAGTGTCACTATTCTTCTCAGTGGTCCTGAAAACTACAGATTTGGCACTAGTATTGATCTTTTATGGTTATTTCTACATGTCATCCCCTCTCACCCTCTAACGATGCTAATTAGAGGCCATTCCACTAAGGAAGAAGCATGACCTACAAAGCACGTGCAGGTAAACGTAGGGTCTTGAGGAAACGATCCTTATCAGCAGGCTTGTCCATATCTGCAAAATCATGGTTACTAGTCATAATGAAATTAACCCTGAGTTGGAAATGAATATAATAACTATGTACCACGTGAAATTCCTTAAGGGCACCTGATACTAATTTCCTTGCAATTTGGTTTAAAAATATGGCATACAATTTTTCTTTTTGTTTCAGCTTATTCTTAAGTTATGTGTATGAAAATTATGTCACTAATTAAACAAGCCTTCCTGAACATAATGACACTCTGGTTAACGTTTTACACATATTTCTTTATGAGTAATTTAAAATTTTAAAAAATTAAAGTAAAAAATTCATTTTGTTAAAAGTATTGTCAATTTTCTCACAAACTACTTTCCAATTGTTTCCAAAATTTAGTATGTTATTGTCCATGGTTCATTTGACAATAATAAAGTTTGCTTGTGTTCAGATATGGATTGTATTTATTCTTTTTATTAAAATTTTTCAGGATTATAAAAGGACCTGAAGTCTGAATAAAAGGCTTCTGTGCAACATTAAACCGCCTTCATCCATCCAATAATACCTTAGTTTAATAATTAAATTAATGTTTTTATTACCTCACCTCTTATCCTTTTTCTTCTATACTGCAGTTTCGGAGCTTATCTCCACCGTCAGTAGCCTCTGGTCGACCGGTGTTATGTCGTTTCTTGGCGGTTTCCTTCTTACTTCTATCGGTGGACATATGAACCTCTGGATCAGGTCAAAATTTGCGGGAGTTTCAAAATTCATAGGTTTGTCTTTTTTTGTTTTTTTGGATATGGATTTTTTCCCAGACTGTGAGTTCCTTTAGTTTATCTGTTTGTTTGATTAGGCTAGCTTCTGTATCAATTAAATGTTTTTCAGACCAAGCATGGGCTGCTACTGCTGACTTGTCCACTTCACCCTTTTTTACATTTCTAAGGTGTTCCTTCAATCTAGTTTTTAAATTTCTTTTTGTTTTTCCTATATAGATTTTGTCGGATATAATAGCCATTATAAACCATAAACAAATAGAAGATGCCTTAAAACTCCTGAACCTTCAGAGCAAAACTGTAAAATTCACAATGGAAACTGAAACTGATAGACAAATCTCATTTTTGGATCTAACCCTAACTAGAAACGAAAAAAACAAAATAGAATTTGGAATATACAGAAAGAACACACATAAAGATAACTACATTAAGGCATCAGGATTCAACCATTTCACTCACAAAGAAGCTGTATTCAATAGCCTAACACACAGATTGGTGAATGTACCCCTGAACCGTGAAAAATATGAAAAAGAAAAAGAATACATAATTAAAGTAGCAATAGAAAATGGTTATGAAGAGAACATGGTACACAAGAAAATAAATAAGTTTAAAAGGCAAAAACTAATTAATGAAAGCACACTTAAAAAACAAACAGAAGAGAACATAAGATTCAAAAAATTCACTTACCATCCTGTAAAACACCACAAGTTCCAGAAAATTTTCAATAAGTTTAACATTCGATTGGCCCCAAAGAATGAATACAACCTAAACAAGATAATTAAAACCAACAAAAATGAAAAAATTGGAGAAGAATATAAATCAGGAATATATCAGATCAAATGTCAAGATTGCGACAAAATCTATATAGGAAAAACAAAAAGAAATTTAAAAACTAGATTGAAGGAACACCTTAGAAATGTAAAAAAGGTTGAAGTGGACAAGTCAGCAGTAGCAGCCCATGCTTGGTCTGAAAAACATTTAATTGATACAGAAGCTAGCCTAATCAAACAAACAGATAAACTGAAGGAACTCACAGTCTGGGAAAAAATCCATATCCAAAAAAACAAAAAAGACAAACTCATGAATTTTGAAACTCCCGCAAATTTTGACCTGATCCAGAGGTTCATATGTCCACCGATAGAAGTAAGAAGGAAACCGCCAAGAAACGACATAACACCGGTCGACCAGAGGCTACTGACGATGGAGATAAGCTCCGAAACTGCAGTATAGAAGAAAAAGGATATGAGGTGAGGTAATAAAAACATTAATTTAATTATTAAATTAAACCTCATAGTGTTCTTTCCCTGTGAAAGTTAAATAAATACCTTAGTTGCCTATTATATGTTCCATTTAAACACGGAGATCTCCGTGGCCCATCACCAATGTGTTAACAACCCCAAAAACTGTTGATTACACAGTAATATGGTAGTTTTAGACTTTTTCGCCCCTTAGGGATGCTAGGCTTACATGACAATTGCACTGTCACCATTTAGCTTAACGATTCTGAAAAACTATAAATTTGACACTAATTGTGCACTTTTAGAATTTTTTTTTCACCCCTTCTCAACACACCCCCCTTAGGGAGTAAGGGAGTCATCGATAATCAGATAAGCAATCCCAAAAAAACACTGTATTCTTGGTCATTTTGGCCATTTAATTTTTCACATCCTTAAGGGGTACTAGGGTCAAATTTCAGCTTAAATGGCATCGGGCATATCAGCTTAGAAACCCCAAAAAATATGAAACTATGGATTGATACTTACTTACTTACTCACTGGCTCTATCGAACCCGTAGGTTCATGGCCGCACGGACATAAGCTCTCCATACATCCCTATCCTGAGCTAATGCTTTCCAATCATTCCCTGTATAATCTACTTCCCTCAAATCATAGTTAATGTTATTCTCCCACCTCATTCTTGGTCTACCAACTGGGCGTTTTCCCTCTGGCTTTCCTACGAGAAGCTTCCATGCAAGTCTTTCATTCCCCATATGTGCAACAAGTCCTGCCCATCGCAGTCTACGAGACTTAACTGTTGTTATTATATCTGGCTTCCTGTAAAGACCATGTAGTTCATTGTTATGTAGTCTTCTCCATTCACCTGTCTGTCCATCTCTCTTTGGTCCAAAAATTTTCCTAAGTACTTTATTCTCAAATACTTGTAATCTCCTTTCCTCTCTTAAAGTAAGAGTCCATGTTTCGCACCCATACAATATAACTGGTAGAATAATAGTTTTATATATTTTCAGTTTAACGTTTTTTGAAAGGAGTTGGGACATCAAGAGTCTCTGCAATGCATAATAGCATGCATTTCCAGAATTGAGCCTATGTTTAATTTCTTTGTGCATCTCATTCCTATTTGTGATTATTGTTCCTAGGTATTTGAATTCAGCCACTTCCTCAAAATTTCCCTCATTTGTCATTAGCTGTCCATTTCCATTATTTAATGAATTTCTACGTGTAACCATATGTTTAGTTTTATTGATATTTACTTCCAGTCCTAATTTCTTAGTGTTACTCAATAGTGTGTGCGTGTTGGCCTTTAGTATCTCCTCGCTATCGGCCAGTAGTACTACATCATCAGCATAAACTAACAGCTTATTAATACCATTGAGTTGTAAGCCTTCCTCATTCTCTAAAGATTTAATGGCATGCTCTAGTACAAAATTAAATAGTAGAGGAGATAGTGCACCTCCTAAGGATTGATACTCTTATCATTTCGGTTTTCATCCCTCCTCACCCTCTTACAGGTACTAAGGAACAATTGAACTTTTATAGGAAAAATTACTATGAGGTTAAATTTAAGATTTTAATTAAAATTCTTTACACCTCACCTCATATCCGGCCTTCTAATTAAACCGATTTCAAAATCTAAGTGGTTTCATCTTCAGTAATATATCTTATTATTTTATTACTGAAGATGAAACTGCCTAAGTTTTGAAACCGATTTAATTAGAAGACTGGATATGAGGTGAGGTGCAAAGAATTTTAACTTAAATCTTAAACTAAGGAACAATATTAGGCTTAAATATTCTCTGGATTGTCACTTAGAAACCCTGAAAACCATAGGTTCGACACAAATTTTGATTCCTCTATAGTTTTATTTTTCTCTCCTTCTTACAGGTGCTAAGGGTCAAATTTTGCTTTACATGTCACTGGGACTACCATCAATGGGCTTAGGAGACCCAAAAAATATGAATTTGACACTAGTATCAGTTATTTATGATTATTATTAGATATTGCTTCCACTTACTCCCTCATAGGGGTGCTTGGATCTCTGAACCCCACAGATTATTTTCCTGATTTTATGTGTACCATGTGTGGTTGAAACCACTAGAGGTGTTCTAGAATTAAGCTGGAACACATATAAATAATTGATCATTTTTCTATTTCAACCCCTTCTTATCCCTTGTGATGCTAGGGTATTTTTTACCCCTTACAACTACTTTTCCAGATTATAATTTTTATGAGTACCACATTTGGTTGAAAGTGTTGCAGGCATTAGAGACTTAGGTTGACACACACACACGCACACACACACACATGTGTGTATTGTTGAATGTGATAATGGATTTTTTTCTGAAAGGAAATGATTCCTGTGGTCCTCATGATCTGGAATTTAGGTTTAAAACTCTCCTGGGGTGCTTCAATATCATTTATCAATCATCATACCAATGATATAATGTAACTTCTTCTTTCAGGTCCCCTAATTTCAGAAATGGGTTACAATTCTGCCAATGCCAGGAAAACTGCCAGAAATGTTGCAAGACCATCTGGTGGAATCTGACATGTCACAAGAACACATCCTGATTCTTCCAACTGAAAAACATACTATTTGAGAATGCTTGTATAATTAATGTTTGTATAATTAAAAATGTTTAAAATTTTCTACCATCTTTAAATCTAAGGATCATAGTTAAGATATAGGCACAAAAATACTAGGTAATAATAAAAACAGTTTGTGCCGATTTCACTGTGTTACTGCAGAATTAAACGGTGCGTTTTCCAGCTGTAGTACAAGTTGTGTTTTACCAATGACAGTAACTTGTCACCAGGAGTAATCTCAATGGAAAACCGTAACTGTAGAAATTTGGCCGGTAGAATTGTATAATGGAGAGTGATACCTATTTCAAGATGACACATGGAAGACTGAAAAGGCTACTGTTTTTAACAGAGAGGAGACCCTTTAATTCCTTCCATAGAAGGCTTAAAGGAACCGACCTGGACAGTAACCTAGTGTCCAATCCCTCACCTTCTCGTGGTGCAGCTGTTAGTAATCATGCTTATGCATGATGAACGAAAGGGAAGGGCTACTCACCAACAAGCACTGGTCAGCTTGGTGAGTTTTTCTTTTTTGACCGAATTGGTATTACTTCTCCTCCCCATACCAATTCCCTCTTTCAACTTTTCTATCCAGTCTCCCTTGACTGACCCCTTGTTTCTTTCGACCCTGATGGTATTAGAGTACTCGAGGCCTAGGGGTTCATTTCTCCTTCCTTCCTATACCTACTTTCTCTCTATGGGTGACGTAACCACCACATGTGGTGCCTACTACTAAACGGTTACAATTTCATTTTTGAAAATGATTTTATTCATTATAATACCAGTACTGCACACAATGAATTACTAATTCTATTCACTCATGCACATGTATGTATATATTTAAAAGCAAGTTAGTATCGGTACAAAATAATGTGAGGTTATTTTTATTATTTATAGACTATTTTTTAACGTTATATTTAATTACTAATTACGGACATATATTTTAGAAAGTATTTGTTTTTTGTAAAATTGTAGGCTTTCACAGGATATGTCTTCATTTCTATTAGGTTTGTCTTTCAGGCTAAACAGCCGTGGTCTAGCTTTCTCAAAACTCAACTCTTCGTCTACTACTGCAGTAAACATCCTCAGGAGATTCTGCGTGCTGTATGAACTCCTACTTCTTCAACTGTCGGCTGCAGACTGGCTGTACATTGGAAATTGTGTCCTTATATATAGGTGAGTCTTTGGTGGTGATGTTTTCTATACGGTCCATTACTCTTAAGCTACTTTTTTATTAGTTGTCACTGGCATGAGTCATAGGCTTAATTTTGGTTTTTATTTGTTATTCTTAATATTTTGGGTTATTAATACTGTAGGCCTATTTTTGTTAAAATTGTTAGCAAGTAATTATAATCTAGTATGTATAGTCCTATTATATAAAACAAGTAATGAGAGCCTAGGCCAAAATACAAGTATTTCTAGAGATAATTTCCAAAATGTGTCAATCTTAAATGCCATGTAGATATTCAGTAATATATGACATCTAAGAAAATTGTCTTATCTAATGTTAGAGCAGTGGGGATTATATTAAAATTGTTAGGTACCATATATACCACAAATAGTCATTAATAGCAAGATCAAGTATTTCTCTCAGAACACAACAGTCATTATATGTAAGGCAGCAGTTTCACTATTATTTGATTTTATTATTCTAATTTTGTAATACTACTTTTCTATAAATAATTATGTTTTGACGAGTCTTATTATTGCAGACTACACACCTGTAGCACTAAAAATAATTCATGAAGTAATTGCAGATCAATGATAACATTTGATATATCAGCATATGTATATCCATGGCACAGACAAGTTACAAAATTGTAAAAAATTATAGGTCAAGCAAAGTTACTAAGCTTACAGTAATCCTTGTGTATTGTACATCACTATGTTGATTGTGCAATCTATTATTTAAATTACTGATAAAATAACTTCAGCTAATTATTATAAGTAGTTATTTTGACTCACCTCATATTTTTTTGATATTCTGCAGACTATAATTCCGTCGCATCTATGCGACATTGTCGATGCATTCTAATTGTTGATTTTCCGGTTGTCATCCTGTAGGTTGATTTCTACTCCCTCTGTTGGCTGACCGATGAACTTAAAATTCAAATTTTTTTCCAATTCCCTGAGAATTTCAAAATTCATAGTTTTCTCCTTATTCTTGTGGATGTAAATTTTCTCCCAAATTGTGAGTTCCTTAGATTTATGTTTCAGTAATTTGGCCTTTGTTTCGATTGTGTTTTTCTGACCCTGCATGTGCAGCATATTTGGAAACTCATACCAAAGAACATTTTAGAAATGTTAAAAATTGTTAAAACGAAAAATCTGTAATTGCTATACATAGTTTATTAGAACATCATAAAATTAGCAGAGAAGCAAAACTTTTAAAACAAGTAGATAAACCTTTAGAATTGACAGTTTGGGAGAAGACATACATTCTTCTTCTTCCTTTCATGTGATAGACCTAGTGGTCTGTTACGGTCTCAATCCAACGTTTGAAGGGTCTGCCCAAAGATAAGATATACATTCAGAAAAATAAATATAGATCAATGAATTTTGATATTCCTAACGAACATAATTTGATTTGATTTAACCATAGATGGCAGCACTGAAGATGGTGACAAAACAGAAGAGTTGACGGCTGAAGAATTTCATCAGTCGGAGTTGTTACTGAAGATGGGCATGATTACGTTTGAAACCACAGTTTCGTGAAAAGCACAAAACTTATGAGGTGAGTTTTCAAAAAAAAAGTTCCCGATGAATTTAAATGATTATACCTCATAATTAATAGTGAGTGGAAAACATAGTTTTATCGACTCACCTCATATGATTTCAAATTTCTTTGAAACCGATGGTTTCAGACAATATCATGTCCTTCTTCAGTCTTCTTGTGGAAGCTATGGCTGAAGAAGGACATGATATTGTCTGAAACCGTCGGTTTCAAAGAAATTTGAAATCATATGAGGTGAGTCGATAAAAATATGTTCTCCGCTCACTATTAATGATATAACCTCATAATGTTTACTTCCCAAAATTAATTTAATGTATTTCTGTATATTCCATTTTTGTATGTAAAGTCTCAAATTATAATAAATACAGACACATCAAAATCTGAAGTTATTTTAATAAATAGAGGTATAAGACAGGGGTGTAGTTTATCACCTACTCTTTTTAATCTATATATTAATGACATCATCCAAAATTGGAAAAGTATAGTAAATATAGGTATAAGAATGGACCGTTTTAAAATATTAAACATTTTAACGTAAGCTGACGATGTGGTTATTATTCGAAAATGAAAATAATTTGCAGTATTCTTTACATCAATTAAATCAGTTATGCCAAGAATATAATTTTAAAATATCAAAAGAAAAAACAAAAATAATGGCATTTTGGGGAAACGAACATACAAGATCAAAAATCGTAATAGACAACAAACCTCTGGACCAAGTAACAAATTTTAATTATTTGGGTTGTATTTTACTATAAACACAAAAACTGAAAGAGACATACATATGAAACTGTCGAAATTTCAAATGATATGCGGAACTATATATAAAACATTAAAGAATAAAACAAGAAGGGATACTAGATTGAAGTTTTATAAAACATTGGTAGTTCCTGCATTACTTTATGGGAGTGAACCTTGGGTAATGACCAAAAAATTGCAAAGTAGAATACAAAGCGCAGAAATGAACTTCCTTAGAAGAACAAAAGTCTGCACAAGATTGGATTGGATAAAGAATGAAGATATAAGAACAGAGTTAAATATATATACATTGAATGAGAAAATCAGAGAATATAGAGAGAAATGGTTTACACATGTGGAAAGAATGAATGTAACAAGATTACCAAGAGCAGCATTCAACTACAAGCCAAGAGGTTCAAGGAATGTAGGAAGACCAGTGAAAAGATGGACAGAACAACTGTGAGGCAGAACAGGCAGTCTTTGCATAGCCCGTGAAGTGAAGAAGAAGAAGAAGAAGGAAATGAAGAAGATATTGTGCGAGAAAAGTGAAAACTGGAATCACATACTTTCAAAGTGAAAGAGTGTGATCAAGAACAGAATATCTCATGAAAGCAGTAAGAAGAGTAAGAGTTTTAGTAGGATGAAAGATACTAACAAAAAATTGAGAGCTCAGACTCATGAAACTGGAGACTCTTGTAATTGTAGGTTAAAATGTTTCAAACTTATTGATGTAAATCAGCAGAATAAATTAATCAACAAATTCAAAAGTTTACAGTGTTAGAGGCACAAACTTTATATATCTTTGGTCTAATTACATACATATTAACCAGAGGAGGCCAAAAAAGAAAAGATGTTCTTCTTCATAGTAAAAGTTTCAAATACAAGGTAAGAATTTCACATGAGAATGATGTAAATGAAATAAAGACACATGTCAAAAAGCTTTCAAGTTTTAAACGGCATTTCAAAAAAGATAATTGAAAATATCCGAAGATCTACAAATACTAATGCAGACATAGGCAAGGATATGTGAGGCAAACACACCAACAGGTGCAACAAATTATCCAGGACTGGAAGTAAATATCAATAAAACTAAATATATGGTCACATGTAGAAATTCATTATATAATGGAAATGGACAGCTAATGACAAATGAGGGAAATTTTGAGGAAGTGGCTGAATTCAAATACCTAGGAACAATAATCACAAATAGGAATGAGATGCATAAAGAAATTAAACCATAGGCTCAATTCTGGAAATGCGTGCTATTATGCATTGCAGAGACTCTTGATGTCCAGCTCCTTTCAAAAAATGTTAAACTGAAATATATAAAACATTATTCTACCAGTTATATTATATGGGTGCGAAACATGGACTCTTACTTTAAGGGAGGAAAGGAGATTACAAGTATTTGAGAATAAAGTACTTAGGAAAATTTTTGGACCAAAGAGAGATGAACAGACAGGTGAATGGAGAAGACTACATAACAATGAACTACATGGTCTTTATAGGAAGCCAGATATAATAAGAACAGTTAAGTCTCGTAGACTGCGATGGGCAGGACATGTTGCACGTATGGGGAATGAAAGACTCGCGTGGAAGCTTCTTGTAGGAAAGCCAGAGGGAAAACACCCAGTTGGTAGACCAAAAATGAGGTGGGAGAATAACATTAACTATGATTTGAGGGAAGTAGATTATACAAGGAATGATTGGAAAGTATTAGCTCAGGATAGGGATGTGTGGAGAGCGTATGTCCGTGTGGCCATGTTCGATAGTGCCAGAGAGTAAGTAAGTAAGTAAGGTTATGGAACACACATCATTTAAGGGTCTCGAAAGCCATTATAGCATAAAGAAAACAGAAATTGTATTTACCCGGGAACATTTAACAATGTTTATAAGAAAATGCATAAAGAAGATTAATCTGAAAACTTTGAAACATATTAAACCATTTTCAAAACACAGTTATTTTCCTTTGGGTACCCCAGAAATGATTCCTGTAGTATCTGTGATGAATTTACTGCTAACAAGAAATCACTCCTATTCCAGTTAAGTACCACTTGCATCTGAGACTTGAGACAGATGAAAGTCATGTATCTTGAAACTGAAAATAAGGTCCACATAGCAAAAACTGAGATTATTTATAATGGCTACAAAGAAGCAAGGAAGAGAAGTACTAAATTTATTTCCATGGATTTTCAGAAAAATCCCCCCTGTCTAACTTACTTACTTACTTACTCACTGGGACTATCAAACCCGAAGGTTCATGGCCACGCGGACATAAGCTCTCCATACATCCCTATCCTGAGCTAATGCTTTCCAATCATTCCCTGTATAATCTACTTCCCTCAAATCATAGTTAATGTTGTTCTCCCACCTCATTCTTGGTCTACCAACTGGGCGTTTTCCCTCTGGCTTTCCTACAAGAAGCTTCCATGCACGTCTTTCATTCCCCATACGTGCAACATGTCCTGCCCATCGCAGTCTACGAGACTTAACTGTTCTCATTATATCTGGCTTCCTATAAAGACCATGTAGTTCATTGTTATGTAGTCTTCTCCATTCACCTGTCTGTTCATCTCTCTTTGGTCCAAAAATTTTCCTAAGAACTTTATTCTCAAATTGTCTAAACATTGTATATTACAAGCAACACATTAGCTCTTTTTTTTTAACATTCACCAATTGTTTGATAACAAAGGCCATTTTCTATAATAATCCTGAAACTCGTGGTAGGAAAGGAGCCACTGAGGTAACTTCATTTCTTAATCAGTATATTACAAACATTCTTAACCCAAAAATCCAGCATTTAAATATATTCTGTGACTCTGCAGGAGAGCAAATAGAAATTACACCCTCTTTAGATATTTACACTAGTGTTCATGAGAAGAAATGTTTGCAGTCAGTTCTTGTCACATTCCCAATAAGTGGACCCACATACCGAGAATGTCACAAGGATATGGGTCTGATAAAGTCAAAAATTTTGAGCGATATCCCTTAAGACTGGGTTGGAGTGTTACAAAGTGCAACAATGAAAATAATGAATATATGTAAGACAAAGACAAAAAGAAAACTCTCACTGTTCTTGTAAATGGCTAAATGGTCCAGTACCAACAAAAACAAAATTCAGCTTCCCAAGAACTACTCCAAGTCTTACAAATTTAAACTGATCTGTTCCATCACAAGTGCATTCACAGACAGGACTTTCCTGCATTATGATTACACCAGAACAGCCATGTCAATCACAAGGGTTTGTTAATCTGGCAATTCTATGTATTGAGAGGGAGAAATATTGGAATTTTTTGAAGGACCTATCATCAGATTTGTTGCTTGATGGCTCCAAATCTCATATATAACATGGCTTGCATTAATATCATTTTGCATGTTATTAAATAATTCTTCAAGAATGAGAGTTGACAGCAGCACAACGTTGTCAGGAGATGAATTAGATACTTTCTAAACACTGTAATACCTGGTCCCAACCAAAAAATTACTCTTCTTATACCATTAAAATGGCTTGTTCCATGAAAACTTTTACATAACCCAACTATTCTAAAGCATTCCAACAACAATGATAATAACAACAACTATGACAACAGCAGCAATAATAATAATAATAATAATAATAATAATAATAATAATAATAATAATAATAATAATAATAGCACTTTCTCATATATGAATAGAATATAGGGTTTTTAAATCAATCATTGGGTTAATTTAGAAACAGAGTAGGCGTAATCAAGAAAAAAAAATATTTTCGCTGTTCTGAATGTTTTATGGGTAATTTCTTATTTCTTATAATTTCAATGTTTCTATATTAACTATTATAGTTTTGAAAATCTTCCGTTTGGCATATTGTTTATTTCTGGCACTATGTGTTTAGTTTAGTTACTATGGTAACGCGGTAAGTAACAACCAATAGTATTTCTTTTTCCACCTTCAAATTTGTTCCACTTGTATATGAGGTATGAGAAATATACAAATCAAAATCCTTTTTGCAGCAAACCACTAATTTGTTTACTTCAGTCATGGTGATTATTTTTCACCTGGTTATATTACTTGCAGTAACTACAAATTTTACCTATGTTGGTGAAACCAGCCCTTATTTTAAAGTAGGAAAGGTATTATTTTTTGTGGCTGACAAATATTACAATGAGACAATAAAGAACAAATGCACAAAAATCAATTTAATGTAATGTATTAAAATATTCAGACATTTTGCTCTGTTAAATTAAATTAAATATAATGTGTTATAACATCATGCAGAAAATAACTTGTTCAAATTTAATCTTCAAGGTGAACTACTGGAATTGACGTAAAGCATATGGCACTGGAAAAAATAGAAAATACAAGTTAATTGGTTATGTCTCATAGTCAATACAATAAATATACAATATCTTAAAGCTATTAATATTTCCCTAATTGACAACAATAAAAACTGAGATAATGTCTTTTCTGGGTGTAAAAATTCAATGTATGGCTTCCTTTGAAAGGATCCTCAGTCATAGATTTACAATAGGTAAAACAATCTCAATCCTAAAATAAGAGGCATCTGAGTGTGAGTAACATTTATTAATCCCAGCACTGATTATCTGAGATATTAAATAAAATAACTTTCCAATATAGGGTCATTCCTATAACTTTAAATTCCTTAAAACGAAAAATGTATGGAAACAAGTCAATTCATAAATCAAGGAAGAGATGGTTGTATGGGCTTAGAGAAGTATACTCGATAGCAGGAACTTGAAAAGGGATGCTACAAATAGGAAAGAGTGAGGCAATGTGTAAGAGCTGCCAAGGCCTGATTTGGGCCATTTTATATGAAATTAACATATGAAATCCTTATCTTCTCAGAGTTTAATAACTAAAGCTAGGATTTTCCACGTAATATTACGTACAAATACGTACACATTTATGTAATGACATTATGTAAAATATGTATAAGCTTCTTGTAGGAAAGCCAGAGGGAAAATGCCCAGTTGGTAGACCAAGAATGAGGTGGGAGAATAACATTAACTATGATTTGAGGGAAGTAGATTATACAGGGAATGATTGGAAAGCATTAGCTCAGGATAGGGATGTATGGAGAGCTTATGTCCGCGCGGCCATGAACCTACGGGTTCGATAGTGCCAGTGAGTGAGTATGTATGATGACATAAAAATTCCTTAAAATATGCAATATTAGATACATTAAAATTTAAT
Organism: Diploptera punctata; assembly: GCA_030220185.1. Taxonomy (NCBI): domain Eukaryota; kingdom Metazoa; phylum Arthropoda; class Insecta; order Blattodea; family Blaberidae; genus Diploptera; species Diploptera punctata. The sequence goes on from JASPKZ010007259.1 coordinate 2,595,458, forward strand.
TTTATATAAATTTATATTAAATGTTAACTTTAAGATAGATAAAATTTGAAGGAATGGGACAATTAAATACTTGGGTATTATTATAAAATGATCCACTACAGGTCTTAGGTATATTGGGAGGTTAAGGCTCCCAACTTTCTAGACAATCGGCAAGAGATTTCAGCCTTGTGTGATAGCAATCTTTACCCCCACAACACAGTATGGTATTCATTTTTATAGGCTGAGTCGACCCCAGGGTCATGATGCTGCCTGAAGATTAAGCAGTCTAAAAATCCTGACCCCATCAGGTCTCGGCCCTCGATTTTCCAGCTTGTGGGATATGGCCTTAACCAACTATACCACGGTATGCCCCCTATATATTTCTAGTATTTCATTCATACTGTACTTAAGTTTTCAGAGTTTTCCTGTATCTATGTTTATCGTGTTTAGTAAATGGAATTCTTCTTTGACCGTTTCTCAGCACTTTCGTATATGTTGGAAAAACAGTTTCAATGTACAATCAGGTATTTCAGTTTTTTAATGTAAACCAATATTGTTTTAAATTAATTTTCGCTTATAAATTTTTTTTTAATTAAAAGGCATAATATGTAAATTTATATATGTTAAAGGTATTGTGTTTCTGGCTTTTCCAGACACTATGCGGTAGACTGCGATCCATGGGTTGTTTGACGGAGTCAAACTACAGTAGTTTTTCCAAGATATAATTTTCTCCTTTGTTATAGTTCTTTCATATTTTCTTTTGGCTTCTAGATATTGATGCTTTCGTTGTCCTCTCAGCTCTTGTTATTTCTAGTTCTCTGATATCTCCTTCTTGTAGCATTCACTCTTTTCCGCATTATGGTTAATTCTTCTGTCCACCATGGGAGAGATTTATTCCGGTGTACGTTTTGTGCTCTGTTTGATATTCTGAAGTGCCTACTGCATGCCGCTGTGATGATATCTTCGAACTCCCTGACTAGTTTTTGTGTGTCCGGTTCTTCCCTAGCTATGCTGCTCAGCCCCTTGTCCAGTTCTTCAACAGTGTTCATTATCGTTTTGTTTAGTAATCTTTCTGGAACATTCTTATGATGTCATTACTGAAGTTCTTAAGTCTGTTTTCTTTTACTATATATTTTATTCCTTGAAAATTGTTGGAAGTGTTCACGTTATTTTTAGATATGTTGAATGTAATAAATCGGTGATCAGAAAACACTGCTTCTCTGCGGAGTGCTGATCGAGCATGCACCATGCTTGTTTTATTATGATTCTTAATGAAAATATACCAAGAATACAGTCTTTATGAACTGCCATCTCATAGAGGATATATTAAAATTTCCTTTAACATAGAATATATATTTAAATGCTCCCATGCTGAGGGGTTAAGAATATGGGTAAGATGAAGCACACCCAACTTACTTATTAATTGACATTGTTACCTTAAAGCTTAAGAATGGACTTTTGATTTTATGTAAGCCCTTGGGGGAACCTCCTACAGGATGCATCCCCTGGATGGCAGATAGGGAAATTCCCTAACCAGTTTCTTTGCTGGCAGGTAGATGGGAAATAAAATACCACCCATGGACAAAAGGTAGGGTAAGCAGGACTCTTTAGCTGTGATGAAAGCAATCTCCTTAGAGGAATAAACCTCAAATAAAAATCCTGGCCCACCAGGTTGAAGGTTATGCGACTTGGGTTGGTGTTCCATTCATGTAAAAGAATCATTCATTGAGAAGTCTTCACATAAAAAAGCCAGATGGATTTAATGGACATGGCTATACCAAATTTAATACTAAATGACTAGGAAGTGCAGATATGGTTAATATAGCAACCTATAATGTCAGAGGATTATATAGTAAGGAATATGAGATAAAGAAAGAATTGAAGAAGAAAGGAATATATACTGCTCACGTAGTGAAACAAAAAAATTACTAGGGACAATTGATTTACCTTGTTACCAACAGGAACATACTCAAGCACGTATTGCAATAATGATAGATAAAGTGAAGTGATCCAACTACAGGCCTCAGGATGCCCTTGGGGTAGTAGGAGGTTAAGGCTCCCATTTTTTCTGGACAATCAGCACTTGATGTCAGTCGGTTGTCAGCCCTGCATGACGGCTGCCTTTACCCCCAGAACAAGTGTCTGGTACTCATTTCCATTAGAGGCTGAGTCGACCCCAGGGCCATAGTGCCAGAAAGTTTGGGTCAGTTTAAAAATCCTGGCCCCACGGGACTCAAACCCTTGACCTTCCGGTTTGCAGTATATTGGCTTAACCACTATACGACGGCATGCCCCAATAATGATAGATAGTAAATGAAAACAAAAAAAATCAGCATATACATTTTATAATGAGAGGATAATAGTGTATGCTTTAAAATACCATGAGATCATGTCAGTTATAGGAGTTTACTGCCCAGAAGAGGGAAAAAATATATTGAGAAATTTTACGAAATATTACAAAATGTGATTAATAAAATGAAAAAGACAATGTATTAATTTAAATTATAATATTCGCAATGACGGACAATTATTATTTAAATAATAATTGTTCAACATTGTTAATGTTAAAGATCACTCCTATTAAACAACCATCTTCCTTAACGACCTAACTTTTAAGAAACAAACATTAAAACACATAAGATCAATGCAATACATATCTCTATTATAAAACCACCATACCCTGACCACTGACCAGCCTTAAACAACTTATTTTATTATCTTCAACTCTTGTTTAGTGATTATAAGTAAGCAAAATATTGCATTCTGAGTTATTAAAATATCGAAGGAAAGTAAGTTTGGCAACTGTCTAGAAAAGAGAATTGGCAACTGTCTAGAAAGAGAAACTGTGAATTCTTAAGACTTTTAGAACAGTGGTTCCCAACATTTATTTCAACTTGCAAACCCCTTCCACAACGATCTGAGTTGGGTGAATCACTGACTTTTAAATATACATACAGTAGACATGCATAAAATTTAATACCAAGCAAAAGGTTCAATACCCTTAAATTAACTTAACCCTTAATGGTTAAAACCTAAAGTTACTCTAGTTACAGCTTAAAAGTGAAGGCCTAGTTGCAATAATAAATACAAGTTTTCATTGTACTTGCACGCCTCTTCCTTAGAATTCAATGAGAAGATTGAGTGTGTTTTCCATGGCACAGAGCTTTGAAATCAGGAATCATACATGTTAAATAAAGAGTAAATTTCCATTGTAGCAAAATCAAATGCAGTCCTAATGTTGTTACATACCGTAAATCAGGGATTCGTGGTAAATATTAATTTATTGTGGAAATAATGTGATAAATTCCTGATGTTACACATATGTAACAAGGGAGATTATAGGGTTAATCTAATTTTAAATAATATATTATTGTTATTACAATGCTGCAGAAATGTAGGAAACAATAATACACCTAACCTAGAAACCTGCCATTACGAAAAAGGTTTGGCAATCCCCTTGAAATATTTTGCGAACCCCCTAGTGGTTCGCAAACCACAGGTTGGGAAATGATGTTTTAGAACAATGACAGAAGTACAAAGAACATATTTTTGACTGCTGCACCACATGTTGAATAAAATGATTATCGATAGCCTACAAATCTCAATTTACAGAATGAAGAATGTGCTTTGTACTGCACTGTGCTTAGTTTACTCAAGAGGTTCAAGGAGTTACGCTGCCCCGATGATATATGATAGGTGGTGATGGTGGTAATGAAGTGCCAAGAGAGCCCTTAATCCTAAACTTAATTAATGTATTAATGATGATGTCGGCGCGGTGGACTAGTGGTTATGCTCCTTGCCTCTGGTCCCGAGGGTCGCAGGTTCAAACCCGGCTGGGGTCAATGGATTTTTTAGGAAGGAAAAAATCCAAGGAGCAAGTCCTCCGGGAGGGACTTTAAGCCGTGGGTCCCGAGTCTGAAGATTTTCAAGCTCGTAAAAGGTCCTTAAGCCTGAATGAAAAGATCTCTAAGCAAAATTTACCGAATTTTCCCGTCCTAGTACTACCTTGGTTTCCTAGATGTCAGTATGAGGCGGAACGCTGACCACAGACCACTAAAAAAAATGACATCTATACGAAAACAAGTGTAACTAAATTAGTGTGGTTCAAATTCTTCCCTGTAGGGGGAGAGCGCCTAAATCTCTGTAAAGGGAAAACATGGGCTTACAAAAAAAAAATTAATGATAATGATGGCCAGATGATGTTCGGGGACTGTTTGGGCCTTAAAGTTTCCTGACATTTGCCTTATCGATCCAGTCATAGTAATTCTGTCTGAGGGCAGGTCTTTCACTGTAATCATAGCAATTTCATGCTATGCTTTGTAGCTTTACTAGGGAATTATAGGTGTGATGATGGCCGGATGATTTTTGGGGACCGTTGGGCCCTGAACTTCCTGACATTTGTCTTACAGGTGAGGAAATAACCTGAAAAAACCTCACCCAGGAGCCTGTCCTGACAGGAAATCGAACCCGGGCCCACTGCGTGACAAGGCAGTATGCTACCTCGAGACCACAGAGTATAGGTAAGATCACACAGGAAACTTGTCCTGACTGGGGATCAAACCCAGACCCGCTGCATGACAAGGCAGCACACTACTCAAAACCACAATGGTGGACTGAATTAAAATATCTAGGAACAATAATTACAAACAGGAATGAAGTGCAGAAAGAAATTAAACATACACAAAAATTCTGGAATGCATGCTATTGCACATTGCAAGGAATCTTGTCATCCCAATTTCTCTCAAATAGTGTTAAACTGAAAATATATAAAACAGTCATTTTCAGGTATTGTCATCAACATGTAGCCCACTTTATGCTTGAATAGAGCACAGATTATAATGTTGAGTGATTCCGGGTTATGTGGCCGTGGTCCATAGTTGGTGTTGATACCAGACGTTTCGCCCTCAACTGCGGAGGGCATCTTCAGTGGCGAGTGCTTCTATGCGTGTTTCCTGGTCGGAAGATCTACTTAGAATGAACGCTGTGGACGTAGAGGACGTTGTATTAGTAGGGGGTGCAGGGTGAGTGGGCGTGGCTCTTGCTGATTGGCTAATAGTCGTCTCCTTGTTGTCACTGGTGTTAATGCATTTATTTTCTAGTGTATGAAACCAGGCCTTAGACAATTTGATACCTTCTAAGGCCTGGTTTCATACACTAGAAAATAAATGCATTAACACCAGTGACAACAAGGAGACGACTATTAGCCAATCAGCAAGAGCCACGCCCACTCACCCTTCACCCCCCACTAATACAACGTCCTCTACGTCCACAGCGTTCATTCTAAGTAGATCTTCCGACCAGGAAACACGCATAGAAGCACTCGCCACTGAAGATGCCCTCCGCAGTTGAGGGCGAAACGTCTGGTATCAACACCAACTATGGACCACGGCCACATAACCCGGAATCACTCAACATTACGATTACCGGCCGTGAAAGCCTGCATTCAACTAGAGCACAGATTGTAAACTATATCGAAAGCCATCGATCAGATGACACACATAAGTTTGTGTTACCAATATCTATAATACATGATGTTGTTGAGATGAAAGACATATTTTGGAATGTATTTTACTCTCCCTCTTTGTGGAATTGTCTTGAAAGTAGAGTAATGAAATAAGTGCAAATTTGTATTGATTGATCTGGACTAATTGGATTTATTTTTGAGAAATGTGTAGAGTGCATGAAGTTATGAAACAGTACATTTTGTGCACCAAGAAATATGCAAATCACTGGAAAAATTAATTAGAATTTTACATAAATCTAACCTAAATTCATGGAAAAAAATTGAAAATTCTTTTGCATTTCAGAATATTTGGAAAGTTAGATTGCAATTTGACTAGGTTAGCTACATTTACAGTTACAAATTTTTTACTGTCTTTTTAATTTCTGTTCTTCTAACGTGTAAAGCACCGTGATCAGTCAGTATTAAAAATACATTGAGTTGGTAATTCTGTTTTCCCATAATTCTGACCTAAAATTATTACAATAATATAGTCCATAAAATAGATATAAGATAATATTGCAGGAAAGCGTTGGATTAAGATATTTCATTTAGTACTATACTTCCTTCACAATTGTATTTTATAATAATTTAATTACTTATTTAGGACAGCTTGCTTAATATACTGATTTTATGTTCTCTCATAAATTTTAGGATAATTTTTATACTTAACAATGTTAACTCAAAACCGTATGTTACAACTAGACAAGCTTTTATAGGCCTTTGTATAATACACGTCATATTATATACCTTTACACCAGAGGTAAAATATAAAATAAATGCATATTACTAATCAAATAACATTAGGGAAATTTGTATTCATTTATAATTTTTATTATAATTTTCTATCCACATTTATTGTAAGAATAATGAATTTTTTTAGAACAAATTCTAAATGTATACATGCATATTTTTATACAATGATACTCATTTGCCTACCATTTAATATTGGAATCTATTAATATTTAAATATAACATCATCATCATCATCATAGTACATTCACGAATTTAGGCCATTAGTTGACCTGTTTCGGCCTCAAGAGAAACACCATCCAGAAGTCTTTTGAGTGGACGTCCTGGTCTTCTTCTTCCTGCAGGTTGATATCTTAACATTTGTTTGGGTATTCTGTGATCTTCCATTCGATGAACATGTTGCATCCATCTTGACTTATAATCAGAAATTTTGTTTTCTAAAGATTCCATGTGTAATTCTTCTAAGATGTCTTCATTTTTTTTTTTGTGATCTAGTAGTGTGTATCCTGCAGTCCTCCGAAGATATCTCATTTCAGCAGATCTAAGTCTCTGTATATCCTTCTGTTTCAATGTCCATACTTCGCTACCATACAAAAGAGTTGGAAGAGCCAGTGTTTTATACACTTTCAGTCTTGAATGCTTTTGGACTAACTGTGGCTTGAAGATAGAATTTATTAACCCTAAAATTCTTAAAAATTTAGATATTTTTGCATTTACATCCTTTTCTTCTTCATATGAGATATTGCATCCTAGATATGTAAAATTATTCACCTGCTCCAAAATTTTATTGTCCAGTACAATTTTATTTTTGACAGGATCTACACCTTGAAATGCCATAATTTTTGTCTTTTCTGTAGATATCTTTAATCCATATTCTTCTGTAATTTGGTTAAGTTCATACAGACCTTTCTGTAGATTATCTTCGGAATTTGCTATTATTATTTGGTCATCTGCAAACAATAGGGTGTTTAATTTTCTATTTTCTGATATTCTTATTCCAAATTTATATGTTTTGTTCCAGCAACATATTACTTCATTCATATAAATTGCAAAAAGTGTTGGGGATAGGGGGCAGCCTTGTCTCACACCACGATTTATAATTCCTTCTTCAGAAAATCTGTTATTTAATTTAATCTTTATGGTATTGTCTTTGTAAATATTTTGTATGTTCTGCCGAAGTAAATTTGGTATATTTCTGTCTTCCAATATATTTAAGAGTTTTGATCTCTTGACTGTGTCGAATGCTTTTTCAAAATCTATGAAAGCAAAATGTGTTTCTAAGTTGAATTCTCTTCTTTTTTCAAGCAATAGTTTAACAGACAATGCTGAATCAATACAAGATCGTCCTTTCCTAAATCCATTTTGACATTCCATAAGGAATTTTTCACTGAAACTTTTCAATTTTCCAACATCAAAATATTAATCTTTACTGCTTAAAAAGGTAGTGTAAAATTTTCAATAAAAATATTTCTTGAACAGAAGCCAGCCTTGGCTATTGGTAGCGCCGTCTAGCTATCTTCAGACAATTAGAGAATTGTATATGAGGAAAGAAATATTATTTTTTTTATAGTGTCTTGAATGGTGTAATGGATAGCATATTGGTATGTAGAACCAGAGGTCGAGAGTTCAAGTCCCAGTTCAACTGTAATTTTTCTTTTTAAAATAATATTGTCCAGTATTGGAAAGTATTAATATTTAAATATAACATAAAAAAAAATTGCTTACATCCTAAATAAAATTAATGCTTTGTAAATATTTTAAAAACATATAATAAACTCTCTTCATTAAGTATGTGTAAAAATATATTTTATTTATACAAGTTACTGCTTTATGCACTGATTTTCACTAATGATTATTTTCTTTAAATGTGTCTTTATGTTCTAGAAAATACCTTTATTATCCAGAAAATAAGTAAACCCCATAATAGATGCTGTTTGCAGAGTAGTTAGGGTCATGAATCTAAAATATATAAATTAATAAATATTTTTGACTAAAAGATTTTCAAATATTTTATAAGTCTACATATTAAACATATATTTTATATTAATCACTTTCAATCAAAATATATTAATCATATTTCCAATTCTAAAATGAGTAAAACAGCACTGAAAATTTGATGTACTGTAATTGAATGTAATTGCTAAAGGAAGTGATCTGATATCAAACGCTTACAAAATACCGAAGTGGAGCATTGTAGGATTTATATATAAAGTTTATGTTAGCAGATTCTTTGGTAAAGACACCGAATGAATGTAGGATAAATCAAATCGTATTCAAAGATATTTTGACAAGTAAAATTTTAAAAAATATATCCATCCATAGTAATTCTGCCCGAAGGCAGGTCCTTCACTGCAATCATAGCATTTTCATGCTATGCTTGCAGCTTTACTAGGGAATTGTAGGTGTGTTAGCTTCCCGTAGCTTTCCACACCGGTGAGGATGATGATGATGATAAGGATGGCCATATGATATCGGGGACCGTTTGGGCCTTAAAGTTTTCCTGACATTTGTCTTACAGGTGAGGAAAAACCCCGATAAAAACCTCACCCAGAAAAGCTGCCCCGACCAGGGATCGAACATGGGCCCACTGCATGACAAGGCAGCACGCTACCTCGAGACCACAGCGGTGATATATATATATAGTGTTTCTAAATTAGACTGACAAAGTTTGGGACCTCTCTCTCCCATAGGCTCATGGCCGTGCAGACATAAGCTCTCTCCCAACAGTCATGTCACTGTAAGGTCCTGGTGACATGTGGCACATAAAATTACCTACAAGGTGAGAGATTAAACTGCAATAATGAATGGTATATACTTGTTATTACATAGAGATCAAGAAAAATATTTAAATATGGATTTTCATCAAGTAAACACCAACTCAATTAAGAGGAATATTGTTTATATCCTAAATAAAGTTCATATTATGTAAACAATTTTAATATATAACTAACTCATTGGCACTATCGAACCCATAGGCTCATGGCCGTGCAGACATAAGCTCTCCAAACATCCCTATCCTGAGCTAATGTTTTCCAATCATTCCCTGTATAATCTACTTCCCTCAAATCATAGTTATTCTTCCACCACATTCTTGGTCTACCAACTGGGCATTTTTCATCTGGTTTTCCTACAAGAAGCTTCCATGCACGTCTTTCATTCCCCATTCGTGCCACATGTCCTGCCCATCACAGTCTATGAGACTTAACCATTATTATACCTGGCTTCCTATAAAGATCATGTAGTTCACGGTTATGTAGTTTTCTCCATTCACCTGTCTGTTCATCTCTCTTTGGTCCAAAAATTTTCCTAAGAACTTTATTCTCAAATACTCATAATCTCCTTTCCTCCCTTAAAGTAAGAGTCCATGTTTCGTATCCATATAATATAACTGGTAAAATAATAGTTTTATATATCTTCAGTTTAATGTTTATTGTAAGGAGTTGGGATATCAAGAGTCTCTGTAATGCATAATAGCACACATTTCCAGAATTGAGCCTATGTTTAATTTCTTTGTGCATCTCATTCCTATTTGTTATTACTTATTACTGTTCCTAGGTTTTTGAATTCAGCCACTTCCTCAAAATTTCCCCCATGTCATTAGCTGTCCATTTCCATTATATAATGTATTTCTATATGTGACCATATATTTAGTTTTATTGATATTTACTTCCAGTCCCAATTTCTTAGTGTTACTCAATAGTGTATGCGTGTTAGCCTTTACTATCTCTTCGCTATCGCCCAATAGTACTACATCATTAGTATAAACTAACAGCTTATCAATACCATTGAGGTGTAGGCCTTCTTCATCCTCTAAAAGATTTGATGGCATGTTCTAGTACAAAATTAAATGGTAGAGGAGATAGTGCATCTCCTTGCTTCAACCCATTCTGGATTTCAAAAGTGTCCGAAAACTGTTTTCCTACACCCACCCTGCTCTTTGTGCCATTTAGACACATTCGTGTAAGTCTAACTAACTTTTTAGGAATTCCGAACTCCAGCAGAATACTATATAACTTCTCCCTCTTAATTGAATTGTATGCCTTTTTGAAGTCTATGTATAGTTGATGTACAGTACCATTTTATTCCCATTTCATTTCTAAAATCTGTCTTATACTAAAAATCTGATATGTTGTAGACCTACAGCCTATAATAAACTCTCTTGATTAACTATGACTAGAAGCATAGTTAAGTCACTATTTAAGTAACTTTTCACATCGATTTTCACTGGTGACTATTTTTCCTTGAACTTACCTTGAGAAATATTTTTTGTACATAATTCAATGACACACTTTTTTGTAATCAAAATAAACTACACACCTTTGCATTCCAGAAAATAAATCTGTAGTATAGCAGGTATGAAGCTTAAAACCTATAAAACATATTTACCGAAGTTGATATTGTAGGTGAATATATATACAAAGAAAATAAATGTCACACATCACATAAGTAATCTTTTGTTATGATTACATTCTTTTCCTCTATATGATGTTCATAAGCATGATTAGAGAAATGATAAAGTTTCAGATCAGAAGGCTCACTGCTAAAGGCTTTGAATAGTTGGCGAGCTGCTTGGCCCATACTTCTCTGTTTCAAGCAAAAGCTTGTGGGCCGCCATAATTCAGCTGTTGTGTCAGCATAATTAGAGAAGTGATGGAGGTTTTTGGCCAGAAGGCTCGTGCCTGAAGTTTGGGAATAGTTTGATGAGCCATTTGGCCCATACTTCTCTGTTTCAAGCAAAAGCTTGTGGGCCACCATAATTCAGCTGTTATGTCAGCATAATTAGAGAAGTGATGGAGGTTTTTGGCCAGAAGGCTCGTGCCTGAAGTTTGGGATAGTTGATGAGCCATTTGGCCCATACTTCTCTGTTTCAAGCAAAAGCTTGTGGGCCGCCATAATTCAGCTGTTGTGTCAGCATAATTAGAGAAGTGATGGAGGTTTTTGGCCAGAAGACTCGTGCCTGAAGTTTGGGAATAGTTGATGAGCCATTTGGCCCATACTTCTCTGTTTCAAGCAAAAGCTTGTGGGCCGCCATAATTCAACTGTCAACATAATTAGAGAAGTGATGGAGGTTTTTGGCCAGAAGGCTCGTGTCTGAAGTTAGGGAATAGTTGATGAGCCATTTGGCCCATACTTCTCTGTTTCAAGCAAAAGCTTGTGGGCCACCTTAATTCGGCTCGCAAGCGATCTCTATTGTTGGCTACAATTGGCAGGACATGTAACATGAATGGGGAACTTAAAAGGGGCACGGAAACTGTGTATAAAAAACCAAAGGGAACCCAACAAGTGAAGTAAAAGAATGAGGTGGCAGAATAACATTAACCATAATTTGAGGGGAACAATTAATACAGGTGATGATTGAAAAGCATTGGCTCAGGTTAGGGATGTATGGAGAGTTTATGTCTTCATGGCCATGAATCTGTGTGTTCGATAGTGCCAGTTAATCAGTTTTATATTAATTTAAAAATTATTGCAGTGCATCATTTACACTACATTCTCCTAGATATACGCAGTTCTTGGGGGAAAAGAAAATTTGAAGTGAACATAGAAATAATCTTAAAGACGTGGTATTAACAGTACAGAATATGCAAAGATATGGCTAAAGTTATGGATAGAGCAGGCTTGAAAACTTACAAACTTAAAAAGCCAACAAAAATAACATCCTAAATTTTAAATCCAACCTAATGAAATTATTCTACGAAATTAAATTAGTAGCATGATATGCAACCAAAGATAGAAAAAAGATCATAATAGTTCGTAACCCGTGGTCCTTTCAACATGTACATGGGCACTACAATAATCTATTTTGGTTAGGGATATAGTTTCCAGTATGTAACACAAAAATCTTTTCTAAGTCTGAAGCGGATACCACGTGTATCAGCAGATGAAAGTGTATACAATGTAGAATCACACAAAAAAAAAAACTCCTGGCGCGACAGGCCTACAAGGCACTTAGCCTACCAGCCGGCTGCTGTCCTCACATCCACATGTGTCAATCACAGAGGTAGATGATAATCAGCCAGTGTAGGGGTGACATGTGGTCAGCATGTCGAGTCCCCCAGCCGTTATAGCTGGTTTCCTCAACCTGGAGCCGCTACTTATTGTAGCTACCCAAATGCATCACGATGCTGGGTGGGCACCGATCCCATACTGGCCGAAATACCATGAGAAAATTTCTTCCCCCATGGAGACTCGAACCAGCGCAAGTCCCGTAGCTCTGCGCCAAGGCTTCCTACCTTAACCGCTCGGCTACGGCGCGGGACTGTAGAATCACACAGTGCTGCCAAAATATGCAATACTCATTGCCAATATTGAAGTTTAAATTAAAAAGCTAACAAAATACAAATATTTTTAATATAATAAAAGAAAAAATTGACAGTTGTGAAAACAGCTGATGATGGTGACGATGGTCGCCGATAATGCTGTGCTGTGTTTAAATTAAAAACATAGAAGTATGAGGTAAGAAGAATTCATGAATCATTTTATTCTTAACCCATTCGCCTCAAAAGACGAGCTAGACTCGCCGGCAGTTAAATGTCCTTCAACTCAGAAGACGAGGTACACTCGCGTAACTCTGCTGTTATATATTTTGCAATATGTTGTACATTCATTGGCAGGGTAATATTTTGTTAACATTTTTGAATAGTAGAGGTATGTTTCATGGAAAGCTTCTTGTAGAAAAGCCAGAAGGAAACGCCCAGTTGGTAGACCAAGAATGAGGTGGGAGAATAACATTAAGTATGATTTGAGGAAGTAGATTATAAAGGTCCCGCGCCGTAGCCGAGCGGTTAAGGTAGGAAGCCTTGGCGCAGAGCTTGCGGGACTTGCGCTGGTTCGAGTCTCCATGGGGGAAGAAATTTTCTCATGGTATTTCGGCCAGTATGGGACCGGTGCCCACCCAGCATCGTGAGGCAATTGGGTAGCTACAATAAGTAGTGGCTCCAGGTTGAGGAATCAGCTATAACGGCTGGGGGACTTGACATGCTAACCACATGTCACCCCTACACTGGCTGTTGATCATCTACCTCTGTGATTGACACATGTGGATGTGAAGGGCCAGCAGCCGGCTGGTAAAAGGGCAACCGCTGAAAAGCGGAAAGACCCTCAATCGGAAAGATTATAAAGGGAATGATTGGAAAGCATTAGCTCAGGATAGGGATTTATGGAGAGCTTATGTCTGTGCGGCCATGAACCTACGGGTTCGATAGTGCCAGTGAGTAAGAGTAAGAGGAATATATTTTGGCATCCACCCTTATTGTGATCTCAAGTACCGTTATCTTTTGTTTTTTTTAATGTCTGAAAATAGACAATAAAATTTACAGTAACTTAAATCCGGTTTTTGGGGAAATATAAAACTGAAGCGAATGGGTTAAGATACAAATACTCACTCTGATTATATTTGTCCTAGAGAGGTATGTTCATACAGAATAGCCGACTTTTCCTTATGGTGCACCAGATTGTCCAACAAATTGTAAACTAATCTAGCGTACACTAACTTGCCCATTTGCTTACCCTAACGTGAACATTTCTTTTTTCACCTAAGAAAATAAAATTGAGGTGGACTACTGGGATAGAATGTTTGATCACATTTAGTATACAATATAGAAAACTATATATTGGCTGTAGGAATAGAAATCATTGTATAAACTTTGGAAGTATATATTACATTGGTTGCACCGGATAACAATATGGTGACTATCAATATGACTACTCCATATTGAACAGAAATTACCATAACCATTATTTCTTTTGTTTTTTTAAAAAGTTGTGGAAAAACCATTTATGCCTCACCATGAATTCATGAATTTTTCTAAGTCCTGCAGAAGAATAGTACACATGCACAAGGGTTAAGAACTTGCTCCATAGATGGCAGGACTATCTGTGCAATCAGTATTACCAGCCTTTGCAATAAATTCCCAAACATGCTTTTAAAAAATGGATGTACACAAACTTATAATTTCATAACCTAACAAAGTAAATAATTTATACATTTCAATAAACTACACACTAATTTGGTGTACATTAACATTTCTTAATCTAAAAAAATAAAAAAGTAGTATCGGTAGTCCAATTTTTTTTTTTTTAATGTGAAGGTAGGTTACACCAGTAGCCCCAATATTGAAGTCTTAAACTTAAAAGCTAACCAAAATAAAACACTAACTGGATTTATCGTATGTACAAGTTCAATCAAATTTAGCAAAAATAGATAGACCCTTTCCAAGAACTTGTAGAAGACATTGGAGAAATTTATTCCATATTTTAATTAGTTATTGGTGTGGTTTTTGTGTTAATAGTGAGTTTAGTGAAAATAATTATTACATATTAATTTATTGGTTGCATTGTAATAAGTTAAGTTTGAAACTATAAGATATGTTGGCTGCACTGGAACACAAAAAATCAATATAGCTGCCATATCATTATGATACGTATCTAGTTGAACATTTGAAAAAAGTTTACATTACCTTGACCAATGATTTTTTCTAAGTTTTAGAGAATCGTAGTGTGCATGCACAAATGCTTAAAGAAACTTCTGCTAGATGGGAGACATATGTGTGAAATCAGGATGACCAATCTTCACAAAAAATTCCCAAACATGTTTATAAGAAATGGATATACACAAACTTCCCCCTTCCTAACCTAACAAAATAAATTATATGCATATTATTTAATGAAAAATCATCAGATAAATGCGACAATCCCTCCATAGTATCTTTACCTTGTCGTGGTGGAGTGGCTTGCGTGCTTAAATGATCCTGACAGCTATGCCGGCGACAGCATTGCTGCTGATATGGTTACCCATGCCAGACTGGTCGAAGGTGATAAGCCAGACGAAAAAAGTGACGATCTTTCACCATAAAAATACAACCGTCAATAATTGCGGTCATTGGGGGGGTAAAATTTTCCGGAGGTCAAATAGTCCCCCATTCGGTTCTCCAGGCGGGGACTATTTCAGGGAACCCATGCCAAAGGCTCAAACACAGAGACATGTTCCTAGGAACATGGAATGTTAGGACTTTATACAATAGCGGGGCACTAGAGATATTAACACGGGAATTAGATAAATCACCGTTGGATATAGTCGCTTTACAGGAAGTTAGGCGGCCAAGAGAAGGGTGCAGAAAGACCTGCATTTGGAACGGGTTTTTTAGTCAGAAGGAGGATCCTATCCGCTATCCGAGATATTAAGTTTGTTAGTGATAGGATATCTTACATAATTCTAAAGGGTAAAAGACATGATTTTATAATAGTAAATGTACATGCCCCCACAGAAGACAAAGATGACAAAATAAAGGATGAGTTCTATGAAGAATTAGAATGCTTATTTGATAGCCTTTCACGATATCATATGAAAATTGTCTTAGGAGATTTTAATGCAAAAGTGGGGCAGGAAGATTCAAACTAACAATAGGCAAATTCAGTCTTCATGAAGATAGTAACGACAATGGGGTCAGATTAGTCACCTTCGCCACATCAAAGAATCTCATTGTTAAGAGCACAACATTTCAGCATAAGGATATTCATAAATACACCTGGACATCTCCAGATGGTGAAACTCGGAACCAGATAGATCATGTATTAAGTGGACAAACGCTGGCACAGTAGCATCATCAATGTTAGATCAGTTAGAGGGACAGACTGCAATTCGGATCATCATCTGGTCAGGGCGAAAATCAGACTACGGCTATCGCTTATGAGAGGAACAAACCTAAAGATGATTCTGTAAAATTTGAATTAAAAAGCTTGAAAAATGATGAAATGCGGCAAGAATACCAAATCAAAATTGCTAATAGATTTGAAGTACTGGAATCTTCAGATGACGATGTGTCAAACGAAGAAGAAACTGATATAAATAAAGAATGGAAGACTATAAGAGATACTATTAAATTGTCAGCATCAGAAAGCATTGGTTGTTTAAAAAAAGAGGCAAAACAAGAAATGGTTTGATGAGGAATGTGCCGACATTGTAAAGAAAAGAAAGCTAACAAAAATGAAATGGTTACACGAGCCAAATGAGGTAAATTTAGAGCAATTGGGTAGTATTAGACGGAAAACCACCAAGTTACTAAAGAGTAAAAAGAGGGAATATTTGAGAGAGAAGATTAATGATCTGAAATGAATGCAAAAAATACGAACATTAGAGAATTATATCACGGAATTAGTATAAAGAAGAAAGGGTTTCAGGCTAGAACAAACATAATTCGGAATCAAAATGGGGATATGATTGCAGATTCCAGGAGTACATTACATAGATGGAAAAGTTACTTTAATCAGCTATTAAATGTACATACAGAACAGGACATTGAGGAGGATAATTTACAGACAGCAGAAATGCTAGTCGCACAACCAAGTGCATTAGAGGTTGAAATGGCGATTGAAAAATTGAAAATGTATAAAGCATCAGGTTCAGATGAGATCCCAGCAAAACTGATAAAATCGGGGGGAGAAAAATTGACTGACAAAATATGCTGGTTGCTTAGTATGATTTGGAAAAAAAAATCTTCCAGATGAATGGAAAGAATCAATTATCGTACCAATTTATAAAAAAAAGGTGATAAAACTGATTGCAACAACTACAGGGACATCTCATTACTTTCAACTTCGTACAAAATTCTTACAAATATATTTGTAAGCAGACTTACTCCCTATATTGATGACATTCTAGGAGATCATCAATGTGCATTTAAAGAAACAGGTCTACAACAGATCAGATTTTTAGTATAAGACAGATTTTAGAAAAGAAATGGGAATATAATGGTACTGTACATCAACTATACGTAGACTTCAAAAAAGCATATTATTCAATTAGGAGGGAGAAGTTATATAGTATTCTGCTGGAGTTCGGAATTCCTAAAAAGTTAGTTAGTCTTATACAAATGTGTCTAAATGGCACAAAGAGTAGGGTGCATGTAGGCGAACAGTTTTCAGACACTTTGAAATCCAGAATGGGTTGAAGCAAGGAGATGCACTATCTCCTCTACTGTTTAATTTTGTACTAGAGCATGCAATTAAATCTTTAGAGAATGAGGAAGGATTACAACTCAATGGTATTAATAAGCTGTTAGTTTATGCTGATGACCGATAGCGAGGAGATACTAAAGGACAACACGCACACACTACTGAGTAACACTAAGAAATTAGGACTGGAAGTAAATATCAATAAAACTAAATATATGGTCACATTGTAGAAATACATTATATTATGAAAATTGACAGCTAATGACAAATGAGGGAAATTTTGAGGAAGTGGCTGAATTCAAATACCTAGGAACTTCTTCATCCAACCAACCGTAGTACTGAGAGAAAAATTTGGTCGTTTCCAATGTTCAAAGAACATAGCGGGACATGAAGTTTATGGTCGTTCCCACATATCTGCCAGTAAGAATACTTTTTTAAGGATGTGAGAATATCGGTTAATAGAATTCTTCTATTCATTTACAGGTTTGCTAACGAATTCTCGTACACCTTAAAAAAAAGGGGGAATGCAGCGCTCCAGGGGAGAGCAAAGTGCTGGAATCGACCATAGCTGATTGGTTCTCAAACTTATTAGAAGTATGTAGAGGTAATTACAAATTTAGCACTATTACATTTTTTTTTGGAATTACAATAGAATAATTTGGAAGTTGCATAATTGTTGGAAAGTAGGCATATACTTAATTTTAAATACATATAGATGTGTGAAAATTAAGTAAGGTTAGAAAAATATGTGAAAATTATTATTGTCGGAAAGTAGGTACACCCTTAGACAAAAAAAATTAGTCATCTCTTGAACGTACATTTCTTCTAAGTTCTACTCAGCACAGCGCTAGGTTCAAACTAGAAAACTAGTCATAATTGTGCAGTCCCTGAGCTACTGTGTTATGTGGCATGAACTGAAGACACTCCTACGTGTCCTGTTAGGTTAGCAGTAAAGCATGCAGTCACTGTTTCCATTAATGAAGGTCGCAGGTTCACATCCTCGATTATGCAGTTTTTTTTTTCATGATATTTGTATTAAAATGCTTTATGAATTAAATACAACATTTTATTTTGACATTTGAATTAAATCAATGTTAATGTCGTTACTGTAACAATTATATTTACCACATTCAGGGTTTGTTCTAGGTAATTTCAATGTATTACATTCAATAAACTGTGATGTGCAAAAGCAACAGCCTCTAACAAGTCTGTTTGTAATGAATCATATTGAGTTTTACCATGGCTCAGAGCACACACAAGGACATAGCCACAAGGCAATCTTAATGCCCTGCAGATTGAGAGCAGTAATAGATTCTGAGGATTCGTACACCCGATATTGATTTTGTTTTTGTTAAAGTTTTCATTTTAGAACATATTATTTTCTTTCCTCATTTATTTATTAGAAGAAGGTTTTAATTCATGTTTCTGTGTGTTTTGTGCCTGCATTAAAGCCATTAAACTCAAATATAAAATTAAATATGAAACTACATTACAGGTGAAATGCTATTCTAACATTCAGTTAAAAAAAGGAAAGTAGAATGGGAATCGAACCCGTTAGGTTACAAACGCAGATGATGTCTGTTAACCTCTCAACCACGGAAACACACTAAGCCAAGCTCTCTCTTTCATGTTGCTTGAGTGTGCTTTGCGTTAACTAGCAAACAACCCAGTACAATTACTGAACACTTGTTGATGTGACTACGGCTTCTTGCAAGCGCTCACGAAGTTCCCCGATCAGTTGATAGAATCTGCGAATGACATTTTTTTTGTCTAAGAGTGTACAAACTTAATGTTAATTACATAAAAATGTGTGAATTGATTTTGATTAAATTGCATTAAAAAAAGATACATTAGGTAGGTTAGAATGATTTCCTTAAGTTAGGTTAGATTAGTTTAGATTAAGTGATGTTAGATAAGATAAGGTAGATTACGTTATTTTGGTTAGATTAAGTTAGGTTAGCTATATAAATTATTCATTTAGATTACTTTGATTACATTATAAAACATATATTCGGTAGGTTAGAGTGGTTAGGTTAGATTAGATTAGTTAGGTAGATTACGAGGGTCATACTGAAAGTCGTGATCAACCCATTGTTAAAATTCAAATTTCAACAATGTAACACAAACAACTGCAGAATCGTAATCTACAGACTTTAAACCACAACATTGCCGTTTTGTGGCGTCATAGCTTCTATCATGTGACCACACGCAGTGTTTCCAAAATGGCAGACATCAATGTTTCGTTTCGACAGCGCGCTCTCATTGAATTCCTTGTTAAAGAGGAACAATCTGCTGTTGATATTCACAAAGATTTCAATGTGCTTTCGGAGATGCCTGCAAGGGTGCCAGCAGTGTTAGGAGATGGGTGAAACATTTTAAAGATGGGAAAACGAGTATCAAAGATGAGCCTCGTAGCGGTCGCCCACGCTCTGCCTCCACGGATTGCAACAAGGAAAGAGTTGATGCGCTCATTAGAGACAACAGGCATATCACAGTGAATGAAATCGCTACAAAACTTGCAGTAGGACACAGTGCAGGGCAAGAAATGATTCACAGCTTAGGTTACGGAAAAGTTAGTACCCGTTGGGTTCCACGTTTATTGAGTGAAGACCACAAACTTCAGAGAAGAACCATCACCCATAACCTTCTTCAGAGAATTCGAAATGAGGGTGATAATTTTTTGACGAGTATTGTGACAGGTGACGAAAGCTGGTTTCATGGCTATGAGCCTGAAACAAAACGCCATAGTAGGAATGGCACCACTTGAATTCACCATCAAAGAAAAAAGCAAAGACAGTGCAATCTGTTGGGAAAGTTATGGGCAGCGTCTTCTGGGATGCGCAAGGTTGCATTCTGGTTGAATTTCTTGAACCTGGACAAACCATAAATGCTGCCCGCTATATCCAGACACTTGTCAAGCTCCATCGTGCATTGCACGACAAACGCCCTGGAAGGAAGATCATTCTGCAACACGATAATGCACGTCCTCACACTGCTCGTGCCACTGTGGAGAAGATCAGGACATTTGGGTGGGAAACTCTTCCACATCCTCCCTATAGTCCCGATTTGGCACCCTCCGACTACCATCTTTTCGGTTCTGTGAAGGAGCAGATGAGAGGCAAACGCTACAAGACGCTGGAGGATATTCGGAAAGCAGTGCGTCAGTGTCTTCGAGCAGCTGGAATGGACTTCTATCATCAGGGAATTTTCAAGCTTGTAGAATGCTGGACAAAATGTGTGCAAAGAAATGGAGACTATGTTGAAAAGTAGAACAAAGGTCTTTAGATTAACATGGTGTACTTGGTTTGTCTAAAATAAATATTATGATTGTTTATAAAAATGTTGCTCATAAGTTTCAGTATGACCCTCGTAGATCAAATCAATTCACTGTTATTAGATTAGGTAGGGTATATTATGTTAGTTGATTAGGTTAAGTTAGGTTAGGTGTGTTAGCTTCAGTTTTTACTTAATCTTTTTTTTTTTCTCCAGATACTTTGGATAGACGGTACAGCAACAGACTGCACATTGGAGGTACAAACCATATCGTCAAAATTGAAGAATGTAAGATCGGACAGTGGAAATTTCATCACGGTCGTCTAGTGAAAGGCTCTTGGGTTCTCAGAATTGTAGATCGAGAAACAAAAGAGGTCAAGCTAGAAATTTGTCCTGACAATAATAGAAATGCCGAGAACCTTGCTTGGTTTAATTAGGATACATGTAGCAGCTGGGACTACAATAATGACGGACTGCTGTCATGGGTAGAATAGTTTGGAGTGGCAGGGATTTCAACATCTTACTGTGAATCACTCTCCACATTTCGTGAACCCAGAGTTAGGAGCCTGTACCAATACAATAGAAGGTCTCTGGCGACCATTAAAGAAACGGTTGTCCTGAGGAGGTATTCGTCGCTTTGATGTGGACGAACATCTCTGTGAATTTTTGTGGTGAAGAGATTGTGTTTGTATCAACGAGGATATTTTCCTTCGGTTAGTGGAAGACATCGCGTTACTTTACCCTGGTAGAATACCAGATAGTGATTGAGATGACGTGATTGGCAGCAATAATTTTTAGCCTGTTTTTATTTAAGTGAGAATCTTTTTTTTTTCTTCATTCATAAATGGGTTTTTTGTAATTACGTTTACTTGTTTGTTAAGGTGTTTTTCTTGTTTGTTAACGTGTTTTTTTTATAAGTTAGCTACTTTCAGCAATAAACATTAAGAATTTAATATTGTTAGTACAGTAATTATACGTTTGTTTGGACTTAAATTCTAACTTCATTTTAAGGCATTTCTGAGATTTTTTTTGGAAAAAGATTAACAAATATGATGTTTTTATTGTTAATTTAACATTTCTCAATGAAAGATAAATTAATTTTGAAGAGAAAAATTTTCGCCCAGACCGGGACTCGAACCCGGGACCCTTGGCTTTCCGGGCCAAGTGCTCTACCAACTGAGCTACCGAGGCGAGTTACGATCTAGACGCAAATTTTTCTCTTATATACGTTGTAATTCCCTATCGCCAAATGCTTTGAAACCATTGTTTCTATCTTTGCAAATGGCGGCTTCTTAGTTAAGAAGACATTTATTGGAAATTTAACATTACTTTAAAAGCCAGTAAGGCCTCTAATGATGTTTTTATTATTAATTTAACATTTCTCAATGAAAGATAAATTAATTTTGAAGAGAAAAATTTTCGCCCAGACCGGGACTCGAACCCGGGACCCTTGGCTTTCCGGGCCAAGTGCTCTACCAACTGAGCTACCGAGGCGAGTTACTGGCTTTTAAGGTAATGTTAAATTTCCAATAAATGTCTTCTTAACTAAGAAGCCGCCATTTGCAAAGATAGAAACAATGGTTTCAAAGCATTTGGCGATAGGGAATTACAACGTATATAAGAGAAAAATTTGCGTCTAGATCGTAACTCGCCTCGGTAGCTCAGTTGGTAGAGCACTTGGCCCAGAAAGCCAAGGGTCCCGGGTTCGAGTCCCGGTCTGGGCGAAAATTTTTCTCTTCAAAATTAATTAACAAATATATTTATCTCAGGTAATGGCTCAACTGCACTTCTACTAGCACTTGATTTTTCAGTTATATTTTGTAAACTATAGCTCTTCTTCTGTATATACTAACATTATTTAATATTTTTAATTTTTTCAAACAATTTTTATAACATTATTAGACAATTTTGAAGTATTTATTTAAATATGCAAATCACAATATTATGACACTGTTAGACAATATTGTGATGCTATTTTCTCCACAGAGTGTATTACTTAGTCTATGATATTTCTATCGCTGTTTTGGGTTATCGCTGGTTGGATCAGGTTAGGGAGTGATAAGTAAATGTACACCCATTGTAATTTTAATAATATTAATGGGTGTGCTATACAAACCGTCGAACAAAATTTTCAATCTTATTTCTTATGCCACTGATGCACTAAACACTTTTAAACACGTTTAAAACATTTTGCAACACTTTAAAACACGTTTTATTAAACATCTTCCAATGTTGCATCGATCTTTTTTTTTTATATTTATATATTTACATAAAACATGATCGTCCTACATTGCTTACTTGCTACTTTGTGCTATTTTCCCTCCTTTTCCTATGTTGTTCCAATGTTGCCACCATCGACAACCCAAAATACTCCAGATGTTGCCAACATCACTTCCACGTTCCTTGGATTTCACCTACGTTAGAGTAATTGATTTGTGTTACAGTAATTGATTTAGGTTTGGTTAGCTTTTAGGTTCCTTGCTTTTTAAATGTGATTTGATACATAAAACATATTACTTCTTCATATCTGTTATTCTATGAAAAATACAAAATGTCGGACGGTTACCACGTAAAATCATATTTCCACTAGTTCATTTCGTGTTAATTATACATATTCAGTTCTGGGAAATTTGTGTCAATGTTAGTCATACTGATTTCACATACATATACTGCCAACTGCTGGAGGTTGCATTTATCTTTCTGGGATTACATGGAGCACTAGCGCATGCGCATTGCAATTTTATAGAACTTACAAGAATTTTTTTGCGACGGTAAGTACACCTTAACTTTTAAACACGTTTTAAACATCTTCCAATGTTGCAACAATCTTTTTTTTATATTTGTATATTTACATAAAACATGGTCGTGCTACATTGCTTACTTGCTACTTTCTGCTATTTTCCCTCCTCTTCTTATGTTATTCCAACGTTGCCACAATCAACAACCCAAAGTACTCCAGATGTTGCTAACATCACTTCCACGTTCCCTGGATTTCACCTACGTTAGAGTAATTGATTTGTGTTACAGTATTTGATTTAGGTTTGGTTAGCTTTTAGGTTCCTTGCTTTTTAAATGTAATTTGATACGTAAAATAAATTACATCTTCACATCTGTTATTCTATGAAAAATTCAAAACGTCGGACGGTTACCACGTAAAATCATATTTCCACTAGTTCATTTCGTGTTAATTCTACATTTTTAGTCTAGTTCTGGGAATTGTTGGTCATACTGATTTCACATACATATACCGCCAACTGCTGGAGGTTGCATTTATCTTTCTGGGATTACATGAAGCACTAGCACATGCGCACTGGGATTCTATAGAACTTAGAAGAATTTATGTGCGACGGTAAATATAGCTTATCCATATTAATATATTTTTTAACATAGATTTGGGGATTTATTGCAAATATTGGTCATTTAAATTTCATAGCGACGGATAGTAATTGAGGATGATAATCGATATGTGGTTCGATTGTGGGTTATCACTGACTCTATAAACTCTGGCACATGCACACTGTTGTTCTATAGGACTTTGAAAATATTTCACACTAGTTTAAGTGCAATTTTTCCTGTTTTTTTTTTCATTTCTTTTCATAATTTATGCTCAGCCCACATAGCACTAGTTTCCCCAACAGCTTTGAAAATGGAACCGGTTTCCGAAAGGCCTAGCTGAATATTTTATACAAATATAATTTGTTGAGAAAGACTGCCACAACATGTAAAAAATATCATTGTATTTTAATGTCATGTCACAAGTTGTAAAGTTGAGTCAAACTAATCTATAGTTGATCCAAAGTTGTAATAATCATTATAAAGCATTTAAATAGTAACTGTTACTAAAATTGATACAGCAACTCTAATTGTGTTGGGTATTTGAAAACTTGTGTTACGTACTGGATACAATTGTGTTGGGTATTTGAAAACTTGTGTTACATACTGGATACTTGAGCTTTGGTTCATCAAATTTAAAAAGCTAACATGAATTTCAAGATCTCATGTGGTAATCTTTCATTTATATAATTTAAAAATATCCAGAGAAAATACCCAGAAATAACAATGTGCTGTTTATTTATCAAGAAAAATCGCTGAACTATTCTCTAGCGTTCACTATAAGATTGTCATAACTAGTTTATATACCACAATATCTAATAATGTGAACATGCTCCTATTCGAAGTATCAAGTATTAAAATGCCGGTAGATGGACAGTAATATTTGAAATCGAACTTGTAAACTCTTTAGAACTATTATGCATTATGAAGTTTTTGTGTATGTGAAGATCTAGATAATAAAACATTTTCAGAAAATACCAAACATATAATTATATTTTATTAAAAGTATTATTGAAAAGGTATAAACTGAACAGCCTTAAGGTTAGAAACATCTTACCAGCTCTGATTAGTGCTATAAGCACTGCAAATGTCGTAACCTTTGCTATTACTATTTCTCTGGTTTTCTTCTTCTCTTCATGAGAATCTATTCCACCAGGCGGCTGAATTCTAATCATTTTTAAATTAAATTACTATAAATTTTACTGTAAACCAACTTGGTAATTTCTGTTCAAGGTCTAAATTTGTAAATTAGAAAACACAGGATAG
The DNA here is from genome assembly GCA_030220185.1 of Diploptera punctata. Classification (NCBI taxonomy): domain Eukaryota; kingdom Metazoa; phylum Arthropoda; class Insecta; order Blattodea; family Blaberidae; genus Diploptera; species Diploptera punctata. Next base: position 2,620,515 of record JASPKZ010007259.1, read on the forward strand.
CCAATATTATAAAAGTATATACACAACCACAGAGTATATAAACATGGAGAAATGCATGTTCTCTATGATGTATACTGTGCCATGGATAATTGATTGTATCGGCATAGGGCAACAGCAACGGTTAGAACCAGAAATAACGTTAGAACTAACAAATTAAATTAGTTAAATTGGTAGCCAGCCTATATTACTCATGAAATGTGAAATAACTTTTCCAATGTATGGTTCCAAATCCTCGTCAAATTCATCAACAATTATCAATTTCTAATAATCAGCAATGAGCTAATCATGTCAAACTAATAAGCTTTTATATTGGTAGCCGTTGAAACTTGTTTGAAATCAATCCCGGCAAATTTGGATGATAATAATAATAATAATAATAATAATAAAAAGAAATAATCACTCAGTGGAAAGAAATAAACTCAGGAATCAGACAAGGTTGTGGCTTCTCCCCTCTACATTTTAACATACACTGCTCAAAACAATTAGAGGAACACTTGTAATAAATTGAATAAGTAATTGTTTTTTAAAGCTCTGATGCTGAAAGTTGGACAATATGTAAATCGAATTATTAATTTTATCATTGGATACAAATTTTAAAGTTCCATGGCCTAAATACAGAGAAATTACCTCAAATACAAATATAGAGAATTTTTTTTATTTTGGAAGGCACTGGCCACTTCTAATTGGTAAGGTTCCTGATGTTGCTATAATGACGAATGTTGATTATTGCCTTGTTTATTGAAGTCCCTGACAAAATGAGGCATTTAAATGAGTTTGAAGTGTATCATGCTTTACATCTTTTACGACAAGATCAATCTCTGCGACAAGTGGCTAGAGAGCTTGGGGTTTCTCCTTCCGTGGTGTCCAGGTTACGCAACAGGCACAGAGAGACAAGTCAGTATTGTTGAAGACGTGGCCATGGCCGTAAATTTAAAACAAGCCTCCAGGATGACAGATAGGTTGTTCTTTCTGCTCTTCGACAGTGTACAAAAACGGCAAAAGACCTGCATAATGACCTTCATATGGCTTCCGGAATCCGGGTTTCAGACCAAACCATAAGGAACAGATTAAGGAAAGAGAATATCCGTCCAAAAAGGCCCGTTAAAAAACCACGCTTAACATATGGGCATAAGGCAGCAAAACGTACGTATGCTGAAAACCATGGTGATTGGAACCTGAACCAGTGGGAGTCTGTGCTCTTCTCGGACGAATCCAGGTATCGTCTTACACGTTGTGATGGTCGATTGAGGGTGTGAGGACGGCCAGGAGAAAGATTTTCTGCAGAGGCTGTACAGGAAATTGATAGATTTGGAGGAGGTTCCATAATGGTGTGGGCCGGAGTTATGTACAACAATCGTACGGACCTTGTACTTGTTCCCCAGCGACTGAATGCTGTCCGGTATATCGAGCACGTTCTGGAAGAGCATGTAGTACCTGCTGCCATTGGATTAGGCCCTGGATTTCTGTTTATGCAGGATAATGCCATGGCACATTCTGCGGCTGTTACCAGGGATTTCCTGAGGAGGAATGAAATTGAGGTAATGGAGTGGCCAGCGGTCAGCCCAGACCTCAACCCTATTGAACACTTGTGGGATCTTCTAGACAGGAAGGTCAGGAACCGACATCAAGCTCCACAAACTCTGCAGCAACTTGGAGATGCTCTGAAGAAGGAATGGGAGAATATCCCGCAAGAGGAAATCCAGAATCTTATTGGGAGCATGCCACAAAGGTGCCAAAGTGTCATCGAATATCGTGGAGGCCATACACGATACTAACTCTATATAACGAGTGTTTAACTTTGAAAAATAAGCACAAGATTCAATTGCTTACATAGCGGAATTATATGAAAAGTTAATTGTCAGCGTTATTCATTTGTTTTTACTGATATGACCAATAAATAAATAAATAAATAACCACAAATAATGTACTTTATTTATTTCATGTTTGTACCTTTATCCAATGAAAAAATATTTGCATATTTCATAGTGCTCCTCTAATTGTTTTGAGCAGTGTATATATGAATGCCATTGTAAAAGACTTTAGAGAAACAAAACATGGAAGTATCACTATCAATAGAAATTTAAAATTAGATATAATAATGTTTGCAGATGATCTTGTTTTACTAGCAACATCTGAAGATGATCTACAATGGTCAGTACATAATTTAAATTTGATAGCCCAGAAATATTCAATTGAAATATCTACCAATAAAACTAATAAAATAATGGCCTTTTGTAGGAAATCCCCAATACCAAGCAAAATTTGTTTAAAATAACAAAATTTTAGAGAGAGTTAATGAGTTTACTTATTTAGGATATAAGCTCTCTTTTGTTGAAAATTTGGATTTACCAGAGAAAAATTGTGAAATTCAACAAATCAATGGGAATCATTAATAGAGTTTTTAAAACCTTCATTAGTGCAAAAATCAACTCGTACTCGTCTTTATCAAAACAATGGCTCGACCAGTCCTATGTTATAGGAGTGAAGCGTGGACTATAAGGACGACAGATGAAAGCAGACTAACAGCTTGTGAGATGAAATCTATACGCCAAATGGGATCGAAAGAACTTAATGTGTCACCAATACTGGACTACATCTCCAGATATCAGCTAAACTGGAAGGAACATGTCTCAAGAATGGCTAGATCCAGGATCCCCAAGGCAATAATGAACTACTGCCCAAATGGGAAACGGTCACTTGGTCGACTGAAATGCAGAAAGATGGCACGAAAACCGTTTTCTCAGGCCGTAACAGTTCTTCTAGGACTATACTGGAGATGATGATGATAATAATAATACTTATTCTGTGGCATATGGTTTAACAGGTCTGTAAACCTAATTTTGGTGTGCTGAATTCTAATATTTTTTTTCTTCATATCATATAAGCTTTTTTTTTTGTCTTGTTGGTATTAAACATTTATTACTTATTCAATTAAGCTATAATATTTTTAATTGCCGTAAAAAACTACAAAGGCTTGATACATTATCAATTTTACTGTTAAAAAACAGTTGAAAATAAATGAGGAACTACTAATATATCTTAAGGTACTGGTACCTATTTTTTTCTTCACTTAGCAAGAAATGAACAGTGAGTTAATTGGCATTTATGGTCCTTCCGAGGATTTTCTCTTACCAAACACAACATCCCATTGATCCTGATGCCTCATTTCCATCTCTTTTATGTTTTGATGGAATCTCTCACCATGTTTTTCGCCTAGTGCTCCTAAATTCTCTGACAAATATTGAAGATGAGTATCCTGTACTTTTCGAGTATAGTTTTTACAATTTTCTCAAATTGATCATCTTTGACATTGCCCATAAACCTCTCAATGATATTAAATCCATGCCAGACATTCAGTTTTTAAAAGTAACATCCATAATAAGTTTGTGAGTCTGCGGGCCATCAAAAACACCTTCCTTTAATTTTATCTCCGACAGTAATGGAAATTTTTTAGCAATGTGTGGTATTGGTAACAAGGGTCATTTTTGTACAAAACTTTAACAAATTGCTTAATTAATCCTAGTTTTATGCGCAAAGGAGGTGGCAATATTTTTTTTTTTCAGAATCAACTAATGGGTGATTTATTATATTTTTTGTCCCTGACACTAAATTTTCTTTTCAGCCAATTAGTAACTTTCCCTGGCTCTAGAGTTCCAGTCACACAAAAAACACAGTAAATTCCACATACCCTCCTTATTGCCTGTTTAAAATACTGCACATTTTAAGATCACAGCACATGTACCATTTGTGTTCATTATATGTTTTTCTAGAATAATACACGTGTTTGTATATGTTTCTTCATGTACACTGACTGAACTACTGGAACTGAAGCTGATGTATTCTCCATTATAAAGAAGTATGCCCTTTAGACTTCTTTTGCTAGAATCAATGAATTTACATCAATCTGTCAGTTCATAAGCTGTTCTTATGCAACCAATCAAGCCAGGGATATCACAACAGTACACTACTTCTCCCTCCATTATGAAATACTTTTTAAATTCTACTTCACTATGTCTGTACCAAAAAAAATATTGTACCAGGAACTAAAAGATTTCTTCTTTTAATCGCAATCGTAACAGTTTACTTATTTCTTTTGTAAGACCCAAATTGGGTAACATTTTTTTAAATTTTGATTGATTGATAGGATGTGAATAGTTGTCTTGATTCTATGGTCAAATTGAAATCATATTCTGTGCTGGAGGTGGAAGGAGTGCTGGTACTACTTTCTTGTAATGTTGTTGGTGGTGTTGGAATTGGAATATCTGGCCCATGTGCTACAGGTCTAATTGCTGATGGCAGATTTGGATATCTAAAGTGTTCTTGTTTTTTTTATTAAACACCAATATTTTTCACAAACAAAAATAACAATCATTATAATGATTTTGTGATTTTGTTGTTCTCTCCAAAGCATAGGAACACCAAATGGCAAACATGAATGGATCTCAGTATACCACTGTCTTAAATTTTCATAAAAGGTTTTACACACTACATGCGGAGTGAAATTTTTGTCCTGAAATCCTAATTTAATTTTAAAATATGCTAGATACAAACTCTTGATGAAATGGGTAATGTTTCTCTTCTGCTGCTTTATAACGTCACACCCACAGATATAGGAAAAATTGTTTTGGTCATTGACACAGCTTCTTCTAGATGTACCACTTGAAATTTTCATTGTTACACACTCAGAAACTTACTTTTGTTTCTGAACATGGTCTCAGACACAAGATTTAAGAGATACTGAAAATGCAAGGAATACAGTAAGCCAATGTACAAAACTTACAAAAATAAGTGTTATCTCAGATTGGCCACATAAATAGAATACAAAATATGGTAATTTTAACATGACTTTCCGGATCGGATTCATCAAAATTTTAAAACGTGCAAAGTTTAAATTTTCCTTTGTTGTCTACTAACGTTCATAATTCTAAAAATGAATGCAGCAATTTTCTTGGTCTTAATCAGCCAAGTGCAATTTGGCACATTTTATGACACTTAATACACAGACTCAGTGTCTTCAGTGTTATTAAAGAGAAAATGTTTTGTTTATGAAGGCTTATTACCTTCGCAAGTTTTTTGCTAGAAATTGATGTAAGATAAGCAGGAGAGGGACATAGAAAGAACTTATCCTTGGTTAAACATATGACAAACTAGTGATTATATTATAAAACTTTATTATATTTTATGTGTTTACATACTTTAATACAGAATGCATGTATGGCATATGAGTGCTGGATCATGCGCTCTCATTTTTTGTGTTATAAATAGAATTGTGCAAAATCTGTATGTAATATGCAATTACTAGTAACACTTCCGATATCAGAGGATTTGACTTACTTATTGCATTAAAATATCTCATGCTGCAAAATCTTCGCAGGCCTGTGTAATACAATTAAACTAACAGAGATAAGGACATAAGTGCTTCTCTTCCACTCAACCAGCAAAAAAAAATATTGAATACACAAAAATATTTTATGGGTACATGGGAAAAACTATCAAGGTCTATCCAAAAATCGAAATTAAGTCAATAATGCCACCTGATATTATAAGAAGAGACTATCTTATGTTAAATTCAGTTTTTTGTTAAAATGATGATGGTCCTCTTAAAAGAGCATTACAATTTTCATGTACTTGAGAAAATGTGTCAAGGTGCTTTTAGTTCTGTGGAATAATGATCAAGCTCCAAGCATAGTCTGCAGATAAAACTAAACTAAGCAACAGGTTTATACCTTTCCAAGCTAAGTTCCAGTTGTAATGTAAACAAACCAGATGTATGACTACTTTTCATTGGTTGAATAATGGTCTTACGTTTAAGCGTGTAAGAAAATATAGTTCTCTCTCTAACACTCAAAATAAAGGAAAAATAAAATATATATTATCTCGCACGTGTGGGAATATCTTAAAAATATTACTACAATTTTAATAGATTAAATAAAAAACAATTAATTGTTTAATTCTTATGCATGCACAATGCAGAAGTTCAGTTGTTCCAAATGGCTGCTTCTCCTATACAATTTTTAAGGCATCAAAAAGGAAAATCTTTGAAAAGTGGAGAGAAACAAATTATTTTGGATCTTGATCATTATTCCCATGTATCCTTCATTTACACATGATAATAATGTATACAATTATAAGTGAATATTTATACAAATTAAACTAAAATAATGATGATTCTTGTCAATATTATCACAGAAGCCAAAATCAGAAACCATCAAAATCTATTGAAAGATCAATACAAAAAAAAGAGTTTTAATTTTTTTGAAAGGAAGAAAAAATTGAGCAGTCCCTGATTTCTTGTGGAAAGGAGTTTCAGAGTCTAGCAGTAGATACAATATAGAATGATGGAAGGTTCTGTGTTATGCAATGTGAGGTAGGAGGAGGCTTTGATATGATCGTACACCCAAATTGTGATTGGATATAAAATTATTATCTAAATTATAACAAAATGCTAAAATAATAATTTATGAACTTTCATACATTTGTAAAAAAAAAACTAAATTTTAAAGTAACGTCAAATGTATATGGTATTAAGGTATAAAAATGTAGGCTATAAAATATTAAGCTACCGGTACCGGTATTGTAAATGTACCACATAATAACATTTTAACTGTTGATAACAAACATTCCACTGATTACCTAGTGATCAATATATTCATCACAATCTAACAGTATGGAGCTTTGAACAAAACTGATTCAAGAATATATCTATCAAAATCTTAATACCAATATTTTAAAATGAAGTCTTAAAAAAAGTGAGAATTATAGGGGCATTAGTTTGCTAATCACTGCTTATAAAATATTTGCAAATATTTTTTTTTTGCAAATGCCCCAGGTTATCTTTCGACATTCCTAGTGTTCTCTCCTGGCATGGCATACTTGTAACCCACTTCTGAGGTTGGGGCGCCTGGAAGGTGGGGTTATGTTGCCCCGATGATATGATGGGTGATGTTGTTGATAGTGGTGCACCAGGAGAGTCCTTAATCCTAAGCTTAATCTAAGATGAATATGAATGATGATGATTGTGATGGTGCACCGCATTTTGTTGCCTACTCTTCTTCACTGCCTGGTTACCTATAATATTTATAAACCACGTGAACTGCAACATTTTTGCGCTGCCATGTTTCGATCTACTACCTTGTGTATATATTTCAAGCTATCAGTACTATTCATAATCCTTTGCCCGGGCCCATGAGAGGCAAAGATTGATTCATCCTTCCTATCCAGATTCATAAACATTAATCAATAATAATTCTTAAAACACACTCTAGTAATTTTGATTCTTAATTAACCTGAATGTCCTATTATCAACCATGAAAGCTAGACGGGAAAAACGAGCTCATATAACTTTTGAGCAAGCTTATATACAGGAATTATGCAAGACAGCTGTAGCGTGGCTAACATACAATAATCAAACATTGACATTTACTTACAATGATATTTAATGTTAAATTGCACGTCTGAAGTTTGAAAAGTGAAATTAAAGAAATACATAACTTGATCATTCAAATATTAAAGGACAAACAATAAATAATACCAGAAATAACATAATTTACACAATCAACCTCTCATACATACTTTTAGTTCTACCTAGGGTGCTTTACCCTGGCTTGCCGGACCAAAACCCAAAATACGCAGCTTGCATCCTCCAGATGACAAACCAGTGTTCCAACGAAAATCTATGATCGAATGATAGTGTTCACTATGTGTTTAGCTTATTTGAGCGTTCCGAGGTAGAAGGGGAAGTTGCGCACTACAAACAGAGCAAAGGGAGGGGCAGGAAGGAGAGTGGGAGTAGATACAAAGAGAAAGGAAATTGGCATAGTGCATGAATCTCACTGTTTGAAGGAGGATAACAGCATTGATGAAACAAACCGAAATAGCACTTTCGGTTCAATGGCTATATGATTTAGGGGACCTTTTGGGCCTTAAAGTTTTCCTGACATTTGTCTTACAGGTGAGGAAAAACCCCGATAAAAACCTCACCCAGAAAAAGTGTCCCGATCGGAGATTGAACCTAGGCTCGTTGTGTGACAATGCAGCATGCTACATTAAGACCACAGCGGTCGACTATATATGCAAATATTATCAAAATTAAATTGAACAAATATTAAACTACATACTAGTTGAAGAAAAAAATGGCTTCCATGAAGGACAATCTTGCTGTGATGGGTATTTAATAATAGAAGATGCGTAGAATTCAATATTGAAACTCATCTTGCCTACAATGTTTTTTAAGAAAGCTTTTGATAGACTGAATATAAATCAATTATTAGAAATTTTGTGACAAAAAAACCTGCCACAACAGGTTATAAATAATATAACACATCAGAATATTTATCAAACTACTTTAATTGCAGTTAAAATTAACAAACAGTACATCTTAAGTGCTCAAAATTAATACAGACATTGGACAAGGTTGTGGTATCTCCCCTCTTCTTGTTTATAATATAACTCCATGGAGCAATAAGTCTAGAAGACCCTTGACCGGCTGCTGGCTTCACATCCACATGTATTAATCATAGAGATGATGATCATCTAGCCAGTATAGGGGTGGCATGACAAATCTTCTCCTCCCATGGGAAATTGAACCAGTGCAAGACCCATAGCTTGTGCCAAGGCAACATACTTTTAATCACTCAGCTACAGCCCGGGATCGAATAAAATTATCCAAGAATGGAGAGAAATGTGTCGTGGTTATGTCCAAATAAACAGAAACTTAAAACTAGATCCACTTATTTTTGCAGATGACCTAGTCTTAATATGGTTGGTTGGTATCTAATGTCGAGCACTTGATAATGAAATCATTCGCTCTCTTGCACTCCAATATTTAGCAGAAAAGCTGGTCTCTTCTACAAAAGTTGGACAACGAAGGAGATGGTTTCTTTCCACATCTTCATTTAAATTGCAAAAAGAGCATTTAGGTGAATCTGTTATGCCAAGTCTGTGTAGGTGTTTATTCAGACAGTCATGTCCTGTTAGCAGTCTGAATGTTGCTACTGCAGATTTTCTTTGTAATGTAGTAATGTCAGAAGCTTGTAGATTTTCCCATTCCTTTCCAGATGTTTTGGTGGTGTATTCTTCTCTAAGTTTATTGATATATTTATTTGAGATAATTCTTTTTATAGAATGAAAGGAGACTGGAGTAGAAGTTGGGTTTGAAACAATTTTGCTACCCTTCTTGGCTAGAAAATCGGCTATTTCATTGCCTGTCACTCCACAATGGGCCGGAATCCATTGAAGTACAACTTTTTTATGTAGACGGGATATACTGTTTTATCATTTTGTGACATTCGATAATTTTGATGCTTTTGGGTGTTGTGTCTCGTGTTCTCGTGTTTATAGCGAGAATGGCTGCTTTGGAGTCACATAGAATTACAACTTTTGTAAATTTTTGGATGTGATATAAAAGAAAACTTAAGAAAATTGCTAGAATTTCGCCATCAAAGTTTGTTGAATTTGTGTTTAGTTTACGATAAAAGGAAAAAAGTGGACATACTGCACCAGCACCAGTGCCACCATCATCTGTAAAAATATGTATCCATTCAGGAGCAGGGAATCTTAGATTTATTATTTCCAGTGACATTTGTCTTAATATTACTCACTGAAAAGTATTATACAATATTCTATACATAATTAGCATATTATTGGGGAAAAAATTTAACATGGAAATAAATACAGAGAGAAAAGTTATGTCATTCTGTGGGAAATACCCTGTCCCCAATAAAATATGTTTGGAAAACAGAATTTTTTTAAAAGGAGTGATAATATCACATAATTCAGCTATAAGTTAACATTTAATGATGATATGGATATAACTAACTCACTGTCTCTATCAAACCCATAGGTTCAGCACTGCATGGACATAAGCTCTCCTTACATCTCTATCCTGAGCTAATGTTTTTCAATCAAACCCTGTATAACTACTTCCCTCAAATCATGGTTAATGTTATCCTCCCACCTTATTCTTGGTCTACCAACTGAACGTTTTCCCTCTGGTTTCCTACAAGAAACTTTCATTCATCTCTTTCATTCCCCATTCGTGCCATATGTCTTGCCTATCATAGTCGATGAGACTGAAATGTTCTTATTATATCTGACTTCCTAAAGAGATCATATAGCTCACTGTTATGTAGTTTAAAGAAGATGTACGTTGTGGTGACACTTGTAGATGTAATGGGCATTGTAGCACCACTTCACTTTTCACATATTGTTATTGTAGTAGCACCGGGTGGTGGACTCCTTCTATATGTAGTCCTGGGTTCAATTTCAGTTTGCCATGGCTTGTAAGACTCCCTTCAGGGGAACAGAGGGAAGACTAAAAAAAATGGTTTTCGCTGAAATAAAAAAGCACTGAGTAAGTTTAAGAAGTCCTGCGCCATAGCTGAGTGGGGACTTGCACTGGTTCGAGTCTCCATGGGGAAGAAATTTTCTCATGGTATTTCGGCCAATATGGGACCGGTGTCCACCCAGCATCGTGAGACATTTGGGTAGCTAAAATAAGTAGCGGCTCCAGGTTGAGAAAACCAGCTATAATGGCTAGGAGACTCGACATGCTGACCACATGTCACCCCTACACTGGCTGATTCTGTGATTGACACATGTGAATGTGAGGCCAGCAGCCGGATGGTGTGCTAAGGGCCTTCTAGTCTTGTCGCACCAGGTGTTTTTTTTTTAAGTTTAAGAATATAGCTTCTGTGTTCATTCTCACATTTAGTTATTTGAACTATGATGAAACTTGTATTTAGCCTTCTTTACTATAGGTTATCTTTGACCGTTATTAATGGTGGAGCTAATAATGACTGGTCACTCAATTCACATAAATTATCATCATCATCATCATCATCCGGTATCATGGCAGCTGCCGCCGTCTTCCGGAAACCAAATGCCATTCCTCTCTATCCATCCATTGATCTTCCTCCATTCCTCTGATATTCATAGCTGCTTGTACCCCTTCTATCCAAGTTTTCTTCGGTCTTCCTCTCTTCCTCTTTTCTATTGGGATACATTCCATAACAATTTTTTGGCAATCTTTGCTCTGGCATTCGTTTGACATGACCATACACTGCAATGTTTTCTTTTCTATGATGTCTATGATGTCCGGCTCCTCTTGTACACCCATAATTTCCCTTATTTCTTTATTTCGTATTCTATCCATTCTAGATTTTCCAGCTGATCTTCTTAAAACATCCATTTCTGTACTTAAAATTCTTTTCATTTCCCTGGTAGGAATTTGCCAGACTTCCGCACCATATGTAAAATGCTCTGAATTATGGTTGATATATTTGTAATTTTCTATTTTTGTAATATTTTTGCTCCACCAAACAGAGTTTAAAGCATCTATTGCTTGTTTTGTTTGTGCGATTCTATTTTTAATGTTCACTGTGTTATCGCCTGAATGGTCTAATTTAGTTCCTAAATAAGTGCATTCAATACTAGGTTTTAGTTCTTCTCCATTGTTGAAATTTATATTTTCCATTTCTTCTCCTATACACAGATATTTAGTTTTCTCAATGTTTATATAAAGTCCCCATTTTTCATATTCTTTTTTTAGTTTTTTAGCCATATATTCTATGTCATCGTGGTCCTGTGCTATTAATACCTGGTCATCTGCAAAATTTAATGAATATACATGTGTATTTTGGATGGGTATGCCCATTTTTTGACATTTTTTCCTCCAGTCTCTTAGTACTCTTTCGAGATAAATTTTAAATAGAGTTGGAGATAAACTGCAACCTTGCCTTAAACCTTTTGTAATAGTAAATCCCTTTGTTATATGATTTCACATAAATTATATTATTTAAAATTCACTATTTTGACTTTAAATTAACTGCACATATGTTTTTAACTATATGATATAATATGATGCATTATTCATTCATTTATCAATAGATTTGTGATTAATATTAAATAAATTATGTGCAACCGTTAGTGTTTAAGACTTGTCGCCATGACATCTTCTAGCGCCATGTTCAGATTATAAAGATCTTTCCACAATTCAGTATTCTTATTAAACCATTCAAATGTGATTGGTTAAATAACCTGGCCTATGAGTGCTATTGGTGGAATCACAATCCAAGTTATCCAATCACTTCAAAGTAATGTGGCAGTTGCTATTTTAAACTCCTTTAATTTCTTAACTGGTTCTAGAAATTTTCCAGAACAAAATAATATTCTCAACAATGACTTTGATCCAGTTACAACTTTTTTATGATATAAGACATATGAATTTCTTCCATATTCATACTTATGACATTTTAACTGATTTTCTTGAATATAAAAAAGTAAAATATTAAAAATGTATGTATTAAAATGAAGTAACCCCTATTATTATTAAATACGGGTAAATATCTGGCTTTAAGTTTCATCCATTCACCTGTTTGTTCATCTTTCTTTGGTCCAAAAATTTTCCCATGAACTTTATTCTGAAATCCTCATAATCTTCTTTGTTCCCTTAAAGTAAGAGTCCATGTTTCACATCCAGATGATATGTATATAGGAAGCAAATTGTAAAATACTCCATAAACTACGGGAATAATAATTAACCAAAGTAATGAAACCTTTCTCTTGTGATACGAAAACCATAAGAATATGCCTTTGTATAATAAGAACTATTCTGTTGTTATGGTAGTTCATTCTCATCTGCATTCATGGATTAGGTCTTGGTTGTTGACCCGTTCCGACTTCAGCCCATCTCTTTCTATCTTTCTAGGTCTGCCCACATTCTCGGGTGCCTTTAGTTTGGTATTTTGTTATTTGTTTTGGATTATCTCTCTTCAATCATTCTGTCTATGTAGTTATGCATGGATATTGAAATTAATAGAGGAAAGCAGAAATAACATGCGGTAGGGGGGGAGGTTAAAGGGGTGAGATTGATTTACAATACACACTGCAGGGTATACAAAATGGGACCATAGACGTAATGAAAGAACTTGGTCTGGTACCACTGCTACATTTTATACAGAATCATTGCAACAACTGAAAGAACCACTTAACAGCAGATGAAATCCTCTAGAGAGCCTAGAATCGCAAATGCTATGTTTCATTACCAATCCCAGAGGAAGAGATCTCTGACACGTCCCAAAAACCAATGAAAGAAAAATCCTACTTCATGAGACTGTAACAGGCCACTTGGCCTAACATTTGTATGGACAATGATGAAGATGATATATTCAAATTCAAATAAATTATTATCTTGTTTCAATGGAACTAATACTGAATTCTCAGTATGCTGGCTCCACCCTAGCATGAGTGACAATTTGGATAGTGGCTTTTTTCTTGTGGAGTCCAGTACAAATATTTTAGGACTATTCTACACCATAAGTGAACACTTCAATTGAAAAGCAGAAGGTTATCAATGTGTTAGTATGTGACCAGTAGCGACTTTTCAGGTGAAGTGAGTGAAGTGCCACTTCACCTATATTCTAATTATATAACAGTACTTTTATTTTATTTTATATTTATTATCTTCATCTGGCAAAAGAATGTCTATTTTACATCAGCTTCTTAAGATCAGTGGCTGTTGATAGTTCATATTGTGTCTGCTAGAGTATTCCTACAGGTTCCTACCACAGTGAACTGAACTAAAATTTAATGGGTTATATCTTTGACACTTAACGACTTTGGAAAAAAACATTTTGCATTCTCACGGTTGCTATGGCAACTGTAATGTAAACAGATATTAAGGATATCTGGACCATAGAGAACCAGTTCTAGACTTCTAAAATTCTCACTGGGGATGAAGATGTGTACGTATTAACAAAACACGTCAGCGCTTAAATTGGATCTGTGTTGGACAATAACGGTGTTTTGGTTTAGTACATTGTCTTCAATTGGCGCCACAGTATCTATATTTCAGATTTTGCTTTAGTTTGACTCAATGGTGAACATTTTTGTAGCCTTGCGGCATAGGAAGCCAAAGCTCCTGGGTTCAACCCCCAGTCTGAGCATATATTTTTCTCTTGAAATATAACTTGTAGCTAAATTATATAAAACATTTACTCTCCCAGTTATATTATATGGGTGCGAAACATGAACTCTTACTTTAAGGGAGGAAAGGAGATTACGAGTATTTGAGAATCAAGTTCTTAGGAAAAATTTTGGGCCAAAAAGAGATGAACAGACCAAGCATGAGGTGGGAGAATAACATTATCCATGATTTGAGGGAAGTATATTATACAGGGATGATTGGAAAACATTAGCTCAGGATACGGATGCATGGCGAACTTATGTCTGCGCGGCCATGCTTACGGGTTCGATAGAGGCAGTGAGTTAGTTAGTTAGCTAAATTACTTTGATTTCTTAACATACAAATAGCATATCACTTCTCATTACACTGGGCTCGGTTAATGGTACTGCCAAGTCATATAATCTTCATTTTAAACATTCTTGGTTTGAACAATACCCATGGTAATGCTGTAGTGTGGTGACATTACAATAATTCTTTTGTTGGCCATGTGTTTTGTTTAGAAATAAATTTGGTGTCTGGAATAAACAAGGGTTTTGTAACTTTCAAAATGTGACGCGTGCTTTAAATAAGCATAAGGATTCTGAGGAACATTTGAAGTGACATTTGCAATTGAAAACTTTCAAAAACATTGTATACAATCGCAGATGCTCTGAGGGAAAATGCAAGACTGTGTACTCTTCGATTTAATGAATGTGTTCCTGTGAATCGATAAATTTTGAGGCTAATCATTAGGGCTGTACTATATTTAAATATGTTATCACTTCACCTATTTTTTGTCCACCAGCAGCCACTGTATGTGACCAATGCTCAGAGCTCATAAGGAACATGTTTGGTAATATATGTTGCTTAACAAAAAATGGTCCTCTCTGTACGTTCTTAGTGTTTATTGGTAGGATCTTGTAAATTCTGTATAACATATCAAGATTACCTGGCTATACAAATGCAGATTAGATCGTCTAGTTCAAGAAACACCGGTTGGCGAAAATATTGAAGAAGAATGGCTTGCTCTACAAAGTATTTTGACACAAGCAGCAAATGAAATCCTGGGTATCAAAACTAAATGGAATCGAAAAAAGGGGACTACGGATATGGGATGAAAACATCAAAAAAGTAATTGATGATAAACGTGAAGCATACAAACAATTTATGTCTACAAAAAAAGATGAAGATAAAGTAGAGTATCATAGGAAGAGAGCCATAGCTAAAATTGAAGTTCGCAAAAAAACATAGACAAAGCTGGGAACAATTTGTCTCATTTTTGGAAAATGATATCACTAGGCCTCAACCAAAAATATATAAAGTTTTAAAAAATTTAAATAATGATTCAAGAGAAAATGCACATTTAAATTGTATATCTAAAGAATCTTGGCCTATCTACTTTCATCATTTATGGACACAAAAGGATGATTTATTACAAATACCAATCTCTAATAACACTGCTTTGGAACAAATTTCTATAGATGAATTAACTGATGTTGTTAAATCATTAAAAAGTAACAAAGCTCACGGAGAAGACCACATTAATCAAGAATTATTTAAATTTTCAACTAAAAAATTTTTAGACAGATTTCTTATTCTCCTTAGTATGATATGGGAAGGACAAGAACCACCACAAAGCTGGAACAAATCCATTGTAATACCAATCTTCAGAAAAGGAAGTCGCCAAATCAAAGATAACTATGGTGGAATTAGCTTGTTGAACTCTGGATATAAAATTTATGCTAATATAGTTAAGAATAAATTGAGAAAAATTTATGAAAATATAATTGGAGAAGAGCAGAATGGATTCAGAAAGGGTAGATTTTGTACAGATGGATTCTTCACTCTAAAACTACTATTAGAAAAGCACAAGGAATTCAATATAGAAACTCATATCGCCTTCGTTGACTTCATAAAGGCTTTTGACAAAGTTGACAGAAATATATTACTACAAATTTTAGCTGATGATAATGTTCCACAACAATATATTACTAATATCTTCAACATCTATAAAGATAATGAAATCTCTGTTAAACAAGATGGCAAATTATCTTCTTGGGAAAAGATCAACACTGGAGTAAGACAGGGATGTGGACTTTCACTGGTGCTTTTCATTATATATATGAATAAATTAATAAACGAATGGAGGAAAACACAACGAGGATATATACCCATCAATAGGAACCTCAAACTCGATGCTATTCTTTTTGCAGACGATTTAGCTCTTCTGGTACTTTCCGAAAATGATTTGCAACGATCAATTTATAATTTACAAAAAATAGGTGCCAAATTTAATATGGAAATATCAATTAACAAAACTAAAATTATGGCATTTCATGGGAAGGACCCCATACAAAGTAAAATCTGTCTCCAGAATAAAATTTTAGAGAGATCTAATCAATTTAAATATCTTGGATATTATCTCTTTATCTGGGATGAAAAGGATATCCCTGAAAAAATTACTATTTATAATAAAAGTTTAGGGATTATTAATCAAGTTATCAAACCATCCCTTGTACAAAAAAAACGCCAGATTACGTTTATATAACACTTTGGCTAGACCAGTGTTGACCTATGGTAGTGAAGCATGGACACTAAAAACACAACATGAAAGCAGATTAACGGCTTGTGAAATGAGATTCATGCGCAGAACAGCGGGTTACACCAGATGGGATCAGAAAAGGAACACCGACATCTTAAAAGAATTGAAGACTACGCCAATTTTGGAATATATTAAACAGTACCAACTAAATTGGAAACACCATCTTGAAAGAATGAGTTCAAATCAGATCCCCAAAGCTGTTTATAATTATACACCAAGAGGACGAAGATCACTGGGCCGTCCTATGAAACACTGGAGGGAAAATTTTCTATAGGATCGTAACAGGCCTTGGCCTAATACTTGGAAGGAAGAAGAAGAGTTAAATTATTCATTAATAGACAATCAATTTGACATGTCTAATGCAGGAGTTTCATTGCAACCTTAGCTACAATTTTTAATTGTATTTACTACAATGAGAACAATAGTGAAAACAAATGTAGTACATCAATTAAAACACAGGAAATTATATATTATTTAGATTATTCAGTACATGGATATATTACCTAAAAATGAAACAAAATCATGTTATTTCACAAGAAGAATATCTCGACATAATTAACTCACTGGCACTATCGAGCCAGGGCTGCAAGAACATAAGCTCTCCATATACCCATTCCTGAGCTAATATTTTCCAATCAACTCCTGTATAATCCACTTCCCTAAAATCATGGTTAATGTTATTCTCCCACCTCATTCTTTGCCTGCCTACTGGGCAGTTTCCCTCTGGTTTTCGTACAATGCCCCTCTTTCATTCCCCATTCTGCCACATGTCTTGCCCATTGCAATCAACGTGACTTAACTCGTCTGGAAATATCAGAAAATATATATTCTTTTATTTTTGACGTGAAGCGTCTTTAAAATCATACCAGAACACACGGACACCAGAAAATAAATTTGTGCCGAATTAAAAAAAATATCGTCTTGCCTTAATATCTCTCTCAGAGACGTAAGTGCGGTGTCGTTTTTAGCATTTATGGTCAGGTCGCTCATACGACCTAGAGTTTGCGACGCGGACGAGCGGTTGGTGGGGAGAGCTGATAGCGCTGATTGACCAAAACTGGCGCTCTCGTTCCTTTCCACTTAATGTAACTCAGGACACAATCGTGGTAGCGCTGTGGTCGTGTGTTTGTGTATAGAATTGTTGAGATCTATCGATTTATGTAATAACATATATATTTATTTTGGTCAATATTTATGTATTTAAGCTAAAAACTTAAAGTAAGCGTGTAAAAAACTATAAAAATCCAATATGTTAGCCTCAGTTCGCTCAAGAGTGAGCGGAAAATATAGATTATTCTGCGTATCTTTGGAAATAGGAGGGTAATGGGCCACGCACAGGTACACCAATGTCCGGTGCCGAGCGAGCGAGCGTCCCAAAATGACACGGCGCGCTCGGTGAACGAGGTCGCGAGCACCTCTACCGGAACAAATGGACACAGTGAGTGAAGATGACACCCATACATGTATCGAAGACGTCTCCTAGTTGATGAATATCAATATGAGTCGAAATGGCGATACAGCACCATTGGCGTTCTTTGGACAAACGCTTCAAAACGATATTCCAAAAATGTTGTATCAATCAATGTCTCGTTTTCATTTCAATCCAATACACTAATAGCAGAAGCTATTGTCTCACGTAGACGTTTCGCTTTAAAGAAATGGTCGTGCGCCCTGACACAACCCTGCCTGATTTTTTACCCTTCTTTTTTTTAATTTATTTGGTCATATAATAACCAGTTATTTACTGTATCTACGCCTGATTCCTTTTAAAATATTTGTAGTAAACTTTTGTCATTTCATTGTTAAATGCTAAATTATGTTTTATTTGAAATTATTAAGTTTCCTATACTTTTGCAACATCGGAACATTCATCATATATAGGCCTATTACAGGACCGGAGCTAAAAAAAGTGTATCGGTGCACTAAAAAAGTTACTTTTTGGACGCTTAAATGGTTTACGCTGCCTAAACCATAACAAATACACCGAATTAGTGTATAAAAACATATACATATTAAAAATCTTAAAAATTTCTACAAAAACGTCGCGACAGTATATGCCAATCTTTTACGAATAACTCATAATAATCACTTTTGTCTTTCAGCTCATTGATGTCAAGAAGATCGGGATAATAGATTCCCGGACAACGCCGGGTAATCAGCACGGGATATCTAAAAATGATTACGGTACCATATAAATTTATAATTTTTTTTTTCCACTTATTAAACTAAACATAAAAACACATTTAATGTATTTAGGCGTAGTAGCGCACGCCGGTATTAACTAGTATAGGCCTATATATTGTTTGTTGCGAAAACGGTGTTAAGTCCAAAATTGTACTTTTATGAAAAATGGGATTTAATTTCCTAACATTCTCGGCATGAAACTGATTTTAGCCTATTTTTTATTTATTTATTTTACCTAATCGAGTTAAGACCGTAAGGTCTTCTTTTCCACTTCACCAGGGTTAAATTATACATATAATAACAATTATAAATTATCTACATGTTGATTAATAATATTGTAGGCATAGGCTACAGAATATAGAGTTTACAAGGACTTAATACCCTCGACACAGCAAACACAGTTATATATATTCTGCTCTCTGTTGTTATCGTACTTCGACATCCACATACCTTTGAGCAATTAAGAAGGAGAGAGAGAGTTTTTAATTTTCTCTTTGAAGCAGCAGTTCCCATTCTTTCAAGTCGAGGACTCGCCTGTAACCTTCAAACGACTCTCTAATCCCTTATGAACACATAACTTCTCAACATTAATTTTATACAGAACATGTTATTAAAATTGCTCTAATTGCTCTAATTGCTTTAATTTGTTAACAGAACTAATGTGACGATTGGAATTTTGCATAAGCTGGTAAATCTTGGTCTAGAACCAATTAGTTTACATTTATAGTATTCTCGTTATGAGGTAAAGTCACATGTCAATGGGCACTGTGGGAATAAAACAGCAATTCGATATTTCGTTTAGTAATGCCATTCGTAATCGAAATATTTCATTCATGTTTTATTCTCACAGTGTCCATGGGTATTGGACATGATGCATTCACCTGATAACAAAACTCTTTAGAAGAATGTGACTTGGAACAATATGTTTCTATACCATCGATATGTTGGGTTCCAGTGAGTCGATTGTGGCTTCGAAGTTCACATGATAGGAGAGGGGGAAGCAACAATCTGTGCTAAAGTGTTTTAGTTGGGGCAAAATGGGGGAACTCACCTTTATAGAAGCTTCCATAAAGATGAGTAAGTTATTGTAGGCCTATAGTACAAAAGTTTTAAAGACATTTTGACAAAAAATAACTATGTGCAGATATTTCCGGCAATATTGTTACATGTTAAATAATAAGGAAACAGACTTAAAAAATCTACTCCATAAATGGAGGGACGCCCCACATTAACTAAAGCACTGTTGTGCTATACGCATTATTAAATCAAAGCTATGATAAAAGTAATAATAGAAAGGTAAGGAAATAAATTCTAAGAATAAAACAGAAATAGATTTATTGCGGTATTATTATTATTTTTTTTTGCTGTGAGACACTTCGCGACCCATCGAATCACTCCTCAGGACCTACCAGTGGGTCGGGGTCCATAGGATGGAGAAACACATATCTTCTTTTCTTTTTTTTTTTTGTTCTAATGCCACCAGGTTGTCTTTTATGAAATGTTTGGCTTTCTCCCCTAGCATTGGCAGAATTGTAATCCATTTCTTAGGTTGGGGCACCTGGAAGGCGGAGTTACGTTACCCCGATGATATGATATGTGATAAATGATAATGAAGCGCCAGGAGAATTCTTAACCTAAACTTAACCCAAGTTCCAGATCATGGGCAACACAGGAATAATACCCTTTAAGAAAAAATGCCTATAGTTTGACCGGGAATCGAACCCGAGACCTCATGAACAGTAGTCCGCTGACCACTAGAGGTACTAGTTTCGTTAAAGTAAAGGTGCCCCTCTACTCGCGACCGACGCATTGTCCTGCGAGACCGAGCGATGAGATAAAGATGGCAGACCAGGCCTGACAGGGACAGATGAGTATGGAGAAGTGGTGCAATTAAATTGAAATGCTGTAGGGCTCAGTAGCACATTCTTAAAAAAACAAAAAGTGCGTTTACGAGTTAACTTCGTGATTGCCTTTGAAAATGACAACATTAAATTCGCTAAACAACCGAATTGTTATGCAATACTTTATTTAACGATGCACTTTAACAATTAACGTTATTAATAGATTTAGAATAGATTTATTTAGCCTGGTGGAGTTAAGACCATGTGGCCTTCTCTTCCACTCACCAGGACAAACATATGTTACATATAAATACTAACAATTACAATAATAGTCATACTAAATAATTAATTATCTGTCAAATTGAATAATAATGAAAATAATGTCTAATAATTACGAGAGGGTATTAATAGGGTTCAATGGTTAGTAATGGATGTTGGGCGCCAGGATTACCGAAAGGATATCCCCATATATGAGATCTTAGGTTGCTCAGGTTGGTATCGGTAGAGTTGAGGTTCTTTCTCAGGGATAAGCAAGGAGCTGGCCGGCGCAAGACTACGCGAGATGAAGTTTAATAAAAATATTTTATTAATTGATGGACACTATACATGTGAGATTGCAGACACATTTGATGTCGGACAAGGTATTGACCGCAGTAACGCATTTAGAACTCAAGTTGGAGTCTCGACTGAACAAATTATAAGTGAAGTTAGGTTTGTAGTTTGTTAATTGATCGCCATGCCGGTGCGTCTGTCCCGACTCCCGTCTTGGTGAGTTCCGTCGGACTCAGGACTCCGAACGCTGAACTTAGAAATGCAGAACTAGAACTAACTTAATATAATTAATGTTGGTATAAGGTGAACTTCGTTACCCTCTCTCTGGCATCGTGTCGTCATGAGATCATTACCTTGTCGCGATACAACACTTTATTATATTGGTTGACAACGATTCCTTAGTACCAAAGAAGGAATCGCCGTCTTTCCATTGGATAAGGATCCACCAGGTTCCCTGTAGGACACTCCTTTGGGTCAGTGGCCTTTTCCCGCCGTTTGCTAGGTTTCGCGTCCTCGCGGGTTGTCGATTTCGTCATAATGCGTTGTTTACTCGACTCTGTAGTTCCCCAGCCATAAATCATGCTTTGTTAATGACCTGTCAGCGAAGCTCAGTTTAAGCTCTTGGATTACTGGTCCACAAAAGAAATGTCCAGTAATCCGCTAGTAAAATAAGTTTTCTTGAATTTTAACTCTTTTGTAGCCGCATCAAGGGCCTGTCGCTTAACAAAAGCGGTACCATGTACTTGTTAATGGTTTCCTTAATTATTAACTGATCGTTTATTCCTAATTCTATCAACTTCGTTTGATTCAATTTATTTTAATTCAATTATATGAAAATCAAAATCCTCGTGTTCTCACGGTTCGATTACATATAAGTTTCATATACCTGCGGTTATTATTTCGTCCTATGCATTTAGCATGATATATAATGTATGTCCTAATCAATTTATTTATTCTAATTTATTGATCTAGAAGTCGGAGTGAAAGATTCTGCTTCAAGTGCCCTATATAATTGATAATCAATTTATGCTTGCGTAAATTTTATTAATTATATAAATCTCGCCTATATATATTATCGGGTCTTGGTGGAACCTTGGTGCACATAAATAAATTCAAAACATATGTTTACATAACAACAAATTATCTTTTACATTTACCCTTCTTACCTGTTTTGTCAATAGTGACAATTTGTAAACAATCTACCTGCTTGTCAACAATTTAAAACTAATAGTGTCAAATCACAGTCTTGTTTGCACACGCAAATAATGGGATTCTTCACTGGATATTAAAATCACTTCACACGCAATTCCTATCCCAAAAAAATGAGGTAATTTACAACTATTTAGACATGTTCACCGATATGCAGGTTTTGAACGTCTTTTGTCCATGCTACGAACCAGTATTTTATTTTGCAAAAATCTGCGTTCAATAAATTTCAACAAAAAATAATTAATAAAGATAATATGATCAAATAAATATTTATATATATATGGACCTGTTTTCCTACATGGGTCGTAGATACAAACAATTTTTATATGTCCTTTCATTTCAATAATCGTTACGTAAATTCATAGTATTACATTAGAAGTGCTATTAGCATTTGTTATATGTATTTCTTGGTCAAATATTATTATGTTTATCAAACAATAATAATTAATCCATTCATTATTTATAAAATGAAAAATGTTGCATAATTATGGTTAGCTTGATTATTTTTATATTTGTATTTGCCGCTCCTAGCGTTTTAAAATTCATTTGATGTTTATAGGCGTTCTTATTTACGCGTTCTTGATGTGGATATTTAATCATTATTTTGATAAATTATTATACTCAATCTTTTATTTAAATAACATTTAGGCATCTCTAGTCTTTCCAATTAATCAAAGCAAATCTCGCTTTATTTTTGTCAATTAACATATTATCTGGTTTGCACAAATTATTCATATAAATACAGAGTCATAAAACACAGAACCGTCGATCCTTCTCTTTCATAAATCATCAAACATGTCTCGTCGCTGAGGGTACTACTGCCCTAAATATGTGTATACTACACATAAAGAAAATTATACGAAGTCTCCACTGGCTTACGTATAAACAAAATAATAATCGTACTGAGGTCCTATGTTATCCTAGTCGATTTCTCAATAATATCACCCTGTATGTAATTCAACACATACTAAAATTCGTGCAGTTAATTTATTAGCTAATCGATCGTCATTCAGACAAATCATGCTTCAACATCTCATCAAATCTATTAATGCCTGAGGTGTCTTTTATTTTTATAATCAAGTACATTTTTATGTAATCATAATAAACTTTAGCGTGAAATAAAATCGCTTTTATCCAAACTAGTATAATACGTTATGGATTTTATAGAGTCCGCATGTGGAGCGTTTAAAGAAATAAGTATTTAAATGTATATATAAAAACATGTTAATCATTCTCATCATTAGAGTTCACGTTATTTAAAATTATTCAATGAAAGGTTAATTCAATCTTTATATGTTATGATTGTTATCACCATAGTCAGCATTATTGTTATTCATAATATTTATCAGTAATTACTCATGGTTTTTAATTACACAGGTCCATGTTGCTTATAAATTCCAAAATTAAATGAAAATCTAACCCAGTTCCATTTGAAAATTCCTACATCTATCATTCATCATTATTACTTAAGATTGGTATGCATAAATTGTCTACCATCCTTTGTCTCAAAAAAAAAATATATATAAAGAAAATCTCTTAATTAATAATCAATAATTCACATTCTTCCTTGTATTATCATTAATTAGCTAGATAAAATCTGCCCTTATCTCGCCATCTTTTGAATTGAGTTTTAATTGAATTTGAAATACACGATATGTCGGTATTCTCATTTAGTTATAATTATTTTCTTAATATGCAAGATTACTCTGGTAACTTTCTTAATCCAACGATTATTTAACATTATTCTCTATTAATTTACACTTATAGCTATTTTCTTCGAACAATTAGTCCTGGGTTCGATTACATACTGGTTCATGCATTTATTGTTCCTTTACTGAGCAAATATAGATTGTATTATACATATGTTATGGTTATCCATGATGGCCAACCTCTTGTCAAAGTTAAACAGATTATTCGCGCTTTTATCCATTATCACTGTGCGGTATGGTTGCGGCGACTTCGCGTTACTCATATCGTAATCGCGCCTAATTTTTCGCCTTGTGGCTACATTTATTTGGCTATTAGCAATTTGCTCGGAAGGTTCGCTTGTAACCCATTTATTTGTAAAAATCTGTTTTGCAAATACTTGGGTTCTTTGTTCTAACCCGCATACACCGTCCCAAGATACATCTGACTTCGGATCTTTCAAATATGTCAAAAACTTTAAGTAATTGTTAAATGAACATCTACTTTTCAAATGTCTTCTGCGAGCTACCTGCGTTTCAAATTTCACGCTTGATTTATTTGCAATATCTCTACCGGCTACAAAAAGATCTTTCATATCTGGTGTATCTTGTTCCGACAGTTTACAATTAGAAACATGCACACATTTACACTCAGTATTTTCAATTATTACTTTACGTTTCATTATCACCTCTTTAGGTATTTTCACCTGATCCCTAATGATTTCTTTTGTTTGATCACTCGTTGATTCATTTATTTCTACTCCCACAGTTCTAATTTCCTCATGTATTTCTGTTACTGGTTCTCTGCCAACCTGTTTTGTTTCCTCTAAGTCTTTAGGGTTTTCATCCGTTTTGTTTACCTTTATTCCCATATTCGCTAGTGATTCATCTATTTTTGCCCCTAACATCTCTCCATCTATTCTCATCTCATCCCTTAATGTTTCTCTAAACGCCTCTAAATCATTTTTGCTATTTCTCTCCATCGCCTCTAAATCCTGTTTCCAACTCCTCTCAGTCGCCTCTAATTCCTGTTTCCAACTCCTGTCCATCGCCTCTAATCTTAACATTATCATTTTCATATATTTTATAGGGCCATTGGTTGAGTTTCCCTTATCCTCCATTTTATTTATTTTTGATTCCTTTCCTTTTGTTCTAATTTAGAATTTCACACGAGTATTTAAAAGAAAAGATGCATTTCTACCTTTTGCTAGTGTTTTGTTCTTACTGTTATTCTGCCATCTCTCCAGGGCTGTCTGCTCGTCCCTTGTCCTCCAGGTCAGCTTCCAGGTCCATTCATCTGCTTCACAGTCCAGGATCTCTTGCCTTAGTGGGATGATTTCTCGTCGGTACGTTGTTGGTGTTTCGATATGTTATCACCAATACTTAGACGAATATTCGAGCGCACCACGTTGATGGGCCATTTAAGGGGGTATTATATAGGGTTTAATGGTTAGTAATGGATGTTGGGCGCTAGGAGTACCGAAAGGATATCTCCATGTATGAGATCTTAGGTTGCTCAGGTTGGTAATCGGTAGAGTTGAGGTTCTTTCTCAGGGATAAGCAAGGAGCTGGCCGGCGCAAGACTACGCGAGATGAAGTTTAATAAAAAATATTTTATTAATCGATGGACACTATACATATGTAAGATTGTTGACACATTTGATGTCGGACAAGGTATTGACCGCAGTAACGCATTTAGAACTCAAGATGGAGTCTCTAATGAACAAATTATAAGTGAAGTTATGTTTGTAGTTTGTTACTTTAAAGCCATACCGGTGCGTCTGTCCCGACTCCCGCCTCGGTGAGTTCCGTCGGACTCAGGACTCCGAACGCTGAACTTAGAAATGCAGGACTAAAACTAACTTAATATAATTATTGTTGGTATAAGGTAAACTTCGTTACCCTCTCTCTGGCATCGTGTCGTCATGAGATCATTACCTTGTCGCGATACAACACTTTATTATATTGGTTGACAACGATTCCTTAGTACCAAAGAAGGAATCGCCGTCTTTCCATTGGATAAGGATCCACCATGTTCCCTGTAGGACACTCCTTTGGGTCAGTGGCCTTTTCCCGCCTGTTTGCTAGGTTTCGCGTCCTCGCGGGTTGTCGATTTCGTCATAATGCGTTGTTTACTCGACTCTGTAGTTCCCCAGCCATAAATCATGCTTTGTTAATGACCTGTCAGCGAAGCTCAGTTTAAGATCTTGGATTACTGGTCCACAAAGAAATGTCCAGTAATCCGCTAGTAAAATAAGTTTTCTTGAATTTTAACTCTTTTGTAGCCGCATCAAGGGCCTGTCGCTTAACAAAAGCGGTACCATGTACTTGTTAATGGTTTCCTTAATTACTAACTGATCGTTTATTCCTAATTCTATCAACTTCGTTTGATTCAATTTATTTTAATTCAATTATATGAAAATCAAAATCCTCGTGTTCTCACGGTTCGATTACATATAAGTTTCATATACCTGCGGTTATTATTTCGTCCTATGCATTTAGCATGATATATAATGTACGTCCTAATCAATTTATTTATTCTAATTTATTGATCTAGAAGTCGGAGTGAAAGATTCTGCTTCATAATACAATAAAATTAAATACAATTAAAATTAAATTAGTGATAGAATAAATACAGAAAGGAATAACAGTTCGAATCGACTATACATAAACAGAAAAGAAAGAAAAAAAATACAATGAAAGTAATAAACTATGATGAATTAATCTATCGCTTTTAATACAAGGCATTAGGTAAATATATTAACAAATCTTAAAACTATTTTTATTAAATAATGAAAAAACAAATTATTAATTTAAAAAAATAATATTAGTGAGTTGTTTATGTTAATAATTTTATTTTCAATTTGTTTCCGAAAGATGGTAAAGTTTGGCAGTCTCTGACATAGGGTGGAAGGGAATTCCATTTTCTAGCATGATAAATTGTAAAAGATTTTGAATAATAGGTAGTGTGATGAGGAGGGATATAAAGGACACTGTGCTCAAGGGATCGTCTCAATGAAAATCTGAACGGGAAAATAAATCCACGAAACGGGTCTCAAGGTTCTTCCGAAGGAAACCATACTGACTACTTGAGAGAACTTAATAAAACAAAGCGATAAATACTCTCTCTGTTCTTACTTTAGTTTAATCCCACTCTTACAGAGTGAAGAAAACACACAGCAACAAAGTATTTATAGAAAATTATGCAATTCTTTTATCTCCAGGATTCTCAATTTTCAAATAAATATATAACGACTAAAAGACATCAGGTGATAGACGATATTAAAATAAATGGTTTGTATGCAGATACAAAAAGGAAAGCTGAGTTAAGGAAAGAGTGGAGAATACTGAGTTTGCAGTGAAAGGCCTGCTCTTGAACAGAACACTATGTTTGTATTAACGACTGTCACAATTTAGCAACACTGCACAGTGGACTGTGATTATACGTGCCGCTGCAGGTTAAATACCAACATACCTCGGTTTTGCTTAATGAACTGTAAAATTGCAAGATTGACTAAAACAAAATATCATGGCCGAGTGGATACAAATCATCTCATGTATAATCTATTTCTCTGAAATCTTAGTTAATGTTATTCTCCTACCTCATTCTTGGCCTATCTACTGGCGCTTTCCCTCTGGTTTCCTTACAAGGAGTTCCCATGTACTTCTTTCATTCCCTATTTGCGTAATATGTCCTGTCCATCGCAGTCTACGAGACTTAACTGTTCTTATTACATCTGGTTTGCCATAAACATCACGTAGTTCACTGTTATGTAATCTTCTCTATTTAGCTGTCTATCTCTTTTTGGTCCAAAATTTTTCTTAAGAACTTTATTCTCAAATGTGGAGCACGCCGTAGCGTAGTGGTTAAGGCACTGCGCTACAAGCCGGAAGGTCGAGGGTTCGAGTCCCAGTGGGGTCAGAATTTTTAAACTGACCCAAACCTTCTGGCGGCACTATGGCACTGGGGTCGACTCAGCCTCTAACGGAAATGAGTACCTGATGCTTGTTCTGGGGGTAAAGACGGCCGTCATGCAAGGCTGACAACCCGGCTGACATCAAGTGTCGATTGTCCAGAAAAGTGGGAGCCTTAACCTCCTACTACCCCAAGGGCCTCGCGAGGCCTGTAGTGGGATACCTTACCTTTTACTTTATTCTCAAATACTCGTAATCTCTTCTCTTCCCTTAAAGTAAGAGTCCATGTTTCGTATTTAAGTATGTAATATAATTAGGAGAATTTGAGAATAAAGTTCTTAGGACAATTTTTTGACTGAAGAGAGATGAACAGACAGGTGAATGGAGAAGACTGTATAACAGTGAATTACATGGTCTTTATAAGAAGCCAAATATAATAAGAACAGTTAACTCTCATAGATTGCAATGGGCAGGACATGTGGCACGTGTGGGGAATGAAAAACGTGCATGGAAGCTTCTTGTAGGAAAACCAGAGGGAAAAACTCAGTTGGTAGACCAAGAATAAGGTGGGAGAATAACTTTAACTATGATTTGAGGGAAGAAGATTATACAGGGAATGATTGGAAAACGTTAGCTCAGGATAAGGATGTATGGAGAACTTATGTCCGTGAGGCCATGAACCTACGGGTTCGATAGTGCCAGTGAGTTAGTTAGTTAATATAATTAGGAGAATAACAATTTTATATGTTCTCATTTTAGCGTTTTCTTTTTTTGAGAGAAATAATAGCAAGAATTTGCGTAATGCATAATAGTATGCATTTCCAGAATTAAGCCTACGTTCAATTTATTTCCGTAGCTAATTCCGGTTTGTAATTATTGTTCACAGACATTTGAATTCAGCCAATGTTTCAACAAACTTCACTAATTTGTCATTAACTCTCCAATTTCGTAACACAATGTATTCCTATGTCTGAATATGTACGTATTAAGTTTTATTGATGTTTACTTCTATCCAGCTCTAAATCCGTCGTGTTACTCAGTAGTGTTTGTGTATTGACCCTTATTATCTCCTAATAATACTACTACATCATCGGCATATACTAACAGCTTATTAATTATTCGATTTAGACGAATCGCGAAATTTTGAAAACTGCAAAAATTAGTTGTGGAGGTTGTATCCGGGATTATTAATGCAAGTCATGATTCAGTTTCCGTTTTGTTTCTTTGGTTATTAATGAGTTGAATTGTAAAACAAGTGATGTACTGTGTCACGTCTGATAATAAATTACTTGTAAGTGGTCACGTTAAAAACATGTTTTCAAACGGCTGTAGCACGGAAACGGTAAGTTTCTGGACATCGTTTCTAATTCTAAATATTATCAACTCAGTCCCCTCTACAAGTCCTAGATGTTTGTAAGGGTAATTTTAGAGCACTGTATAGTAAAAGCGAATCAAATACACGTTCTAATCTTCATAGAACTCATCCACGATCTCGTCATCATTTTCTTCAGCGGGACCATGTACACTTACGATTACAAAATTATATCGATTACCTTTTATAATATGTATGATATCCTATCGCTAACAAACTTAATATCGCGGATACCTGAGAGGATCCTCCTTCAGACTAAAAAACCTGTTCCGAATTCTGGTCTTACTGCACCCCTGTAGTATAGGCTAATGCAAAGCTTCTTAATCCTGACTACGTTCTCCTGGCCATCTAACTTCCTATAAAGGTGACTATATCCAAAGGGGATTTATCTAATTCCTGTGTTAATATTTTAGTGCCACAATACTATACAGGGTGGACCGCTCGAATGGACCTAATTTCAATTGCTTGTTACTGGCAAACGGTTGAAGATAGAAACTTAAAACAACGTTCATATTACAGAAAAACTCACCAAGTTTTGATATCCAGATCACCACATCTCTATATGAGCCCCAGCAGTCACTGTGACGATATCAAAGCGATGAACAATTTCTTGCCAAGTACGTTGGAGTATGTTTTCTGGAATGTTCTCAATAGCCTCTATGATGCGCTCACGAAGATCACGAAGGTCTTTGACTGGGGTGGTGTAAACTTTATCTTTGACATAGCCCCAGAGAAAGAAATCCAGTGGTGTTAAATCGGGAGATCTCGGGGGCCACGCGATTGGTCCTCCCCTACCAATCCAACGGCCAGGGAAAATGTTGTCCAAAGTCGTACGAACTTCATTGGACCAGTGGGGAGGAGCACCATCTTGCTGGAAAACGATGTTAGGCTGCGTTGTTCATCAATTTGTGGAAAGAAGAACTGCTCCAGCATGTCAAGATATGTGGTACCACGAACAGTTTTCTCGGCGAAGAAAAACGGTCCAATGACCTTATTATGTGACAAACTGCACCAAACATTCATCTTCGGACTATCACGAACATGCTCTTGAATAGCGTGAGGATTCTCCGATCCCCAGATCCGCACATTATGCCGGTTTACCTTGCCTGACAAATGGAAAGTGGCTTCGTCCGAGAAGAAAATCTTGGTCATGAAGTCAGGATCAGCGCCGAGACGGTCCAGCATCGTATTGGCGAATTCCACTCGTTTCGGCATGTCATTCGGCTCCAGACGTTGCACTAACTGCACTTTATATGCGTGCAGTTTGAGGCGTTTGTGGACAATCCGTTGTAATGTCGATTTTGGTATTTGAAGTTCCCGCGAAGCTCTTCTTAATGACTTCCGGGGGCTTCGCTCAAATGCGGCTTGAACATTTGCTACCATTTCATCGGATGCTCTGCGACCACCACCATGCTTCTTCAAAACACAGATTCTGTAGCCCTAATAATGTAATCACGACGCCCTCTTCTTTATTTTGCTTCCTAGAGCAGTTTTGGAGCATCACGGTTAAACACACTCCGGAAACTCCCTTTGAACTCTAATGATTGATTTAAAAACTCAGCATACCACAAAACAGCTTGCTTTTCATTCATCTGCGGCGTCGCCATTTTTTCACAAACAATTAAATCTAATAACGAGAAACTTCATCTTTGTGCCATCTACCGACAGGATTCTAAACTTGGTGATTTTTTCTGTACTATTAACGTTTGTTTTTTAACGTTTTCTATCTTCAACCGTTTGCCAGTAACAAGCAATTGAAATTAGGTCCATTCGAGCGGTCCACCCTGTATAATGTCCTAACATTTCAGGTTCCTTTGTCATGTATTCCCTGATGTACTCCTCGCCCTGAGTTCCGAATGGGGGATTATTTTGCCTCCGGAAAATTTTACCCCAAAGAATTCCATCCCCGCGTTTCTCGATGGTTCTATTTTTACAGTGAAAGATCGCCACTCTTTTGAGTTTTTGAGATTTTTTTGTCTGGCCTTTTCAAGGTACTTTCTTCGTCTGGCTTATCACCTTTGGCCAGTCCCGCATGTGTAACTTTCGGCAGCCATGATACCGCCGGCATAGCTCTCATGCCATTCAAGCTCACAACCCATTCCTCCATGACAAGATAAAGATACCATCGAAGGATGGCAAGCTTTACACTATTTAAAAATTAATTAGAGTTCATTGTAATTAAATATAACATTTTTAAAATAAATAAGGACAGTATTTTGTAGTATATGATAAGCTTGTCCACCAATTTTCTTCACTCTGTAGGCCTAGGCCTATAAAGGTTCCGTAATCTTTTTACTTTTAATACCTACAAATTCCAATATATTTTGATAACGGTACAAAGTTATACAATTATAAATACAGTATATATGAAAATATATTGAAATGTTGCTGTAGTATGTCCTTATACGCTAATGTGTTCATTTACCTAGCTTGATAACGGCCACAGAAATCATGAATCCAATGATGCGCATCTTCACTACTTTTCTAATTTCTTTCTTACTCATATGGAAGCCGCGTCATGCTGAATATAGATCGGAAAATGCGATCGAGAATGCATTGTGTTTAAATTAATGTAGCTCATAGTCTATGTTGTGAAGTAAAAACTAGAAAACGAAATCAACTGTCTGCAACCATTGTTATGTTGATGACAACTGGCAACTTTCATAAACGTTAGAGTGGGCTATGCGCGACTCATTATTATAGTGCGAGGTTGGGAAGTGGTTTTTACAGAAGCGAGGAAAATCTTTAATTTCCAAGATTCTGTAAAACACTTCACAAACGTGTATTGTACATTATTTTTTTTGCGCGATGGTGTTTTCAAAATAATAAATAATAGTAAAATAATAACATCTTTGTTGGAAATATTTGCGTTCATTATAAACAACCGACTAACATTAACAGTGTGGGCAATGTTTATTAGCTGAAAATACAGCAGGTCGTGACACCAATCAGTGATAAAATGGCGGCAAGTATGTATTTATTGTTTTATATTATTTCAAATAAAGTTCAGTACATTTAAAATGCAATCATTTGTTTTGTATAATGTACATTAACACTACATTTAGGATATTTTTGTTTATACATTGTACGTAGTATACATAGAGGGCAGTGGTTTTTCTTCTCACACCTGGTTTGTAATAAGTATATTACAGTATAGTTATTTAGGTTGGCAACCCCGAAATGTAGAAAGTTGAACTTTTAATCATAGCCGCCATTGCTGTAAGTACGACAAAACGCACTATCGCGCAAAAAGGTAATTTTTAAACTTATATAGGCCTATGTATAACATAAATGTAAGGGGAAAAAAATGAAAAACTTAATTGCGAGAGATATGTTGCGTGTATAAGAATATTATCAGTTTAGAAAATGTTGTTTGTGCAGAGTTCAAATGTTTAGGCCTGTAGTTGCTACTTTATTCTGTTCTTGTGTCCCGAGAAGAATTATTTTCTGATGAGTACACCTCGTACTGTAGGTTTTTATGTCTTTATTTTCTGAGAGAATAAATAAAAACAATTAGGGTCTACGTAGATACAAGTTTTATGGAAAATTAACCATCTGGAAGAGCCTAGAAATGCATATTTTCTGGAATCCATTTTGTACTTTTAAAACTATCTTTTTTTTTTTTTAATTTTACTGTTGCTAAAAACTATTTTATCCATTGGAATATAGTTTGTACTTTTAACCTAAAAAAAAGGGGGAGAAGTCCTCCAGGAGGGATTTTAAGCCGTGGGTCCAGTGTTCGAAGATTTTTACGCTCGTAAAAGAAGCCTGAATAAAAAAGGCCTCTGTGCAAAATTTAATCGACCTTCATCCATACAAGTAATACCTTAATTGCCTACTAGATGTCTCATTGAGACGATGTGCTAACCATATGGCACTCTTTGACATATGTAGGTAAACAAGCGTAACAATTAGCTTCGTTAAGAAACTCTCACAATGGAAAACTCATGTCCCTATGCCGCCATGTGGGGTACATACAAAACATAAAAATTCTTGTATTCACGTAGACTTTCACGGCCGGAGTTGCTATGATGATCTTGAAGAAGATTTTCGGGCTGTAGGCCGTGGTCGTGAGGCTTGTAGTTCCCCGACGTTTCGCCAGAGACTGTCTTAAGACAAACCTTGAGGATACCAGATGCAGTCTCTGGCGAAACGTCGGGGAACTACTAGCCTCACGACCACGGCCTACAGCCCGAAAATCTTCTTCAAGATCATCATAAAAATTCTTATTTAAATTAGATTTACACAATTCTCCCACTAGAATGTTGCCAAGAGTCCTGAAATATGCGAAATTTTAACCGATTATCATAAATAACGCCACAAGTGATTTCCAATTTATCTAGAGGATTTAGAAATCAAGAGTGACATTTGTTAGGACTGTTTAACAAATAAAATTAAGCTGTTTACTAAAATGTCATTACTTAAATATAGTTACTGATATTTGAAAATATTTATATATTTAATGTAAACGGTGAAGCTTGAAAACAATTCAGAAATCTGACGTTATGTATATTCACTGCAACTTGATCATATTATTTATTGCCAAATAGGATCACAATATTGTAAGAATGTACCCTAGTGGAGAAATAATGAAATACATCAAACTGTATATTATAATCAACATTACAGGTTATTAATTTTTTTTTAGTAAACAGCTCAGTAAAACCAAGGAATCTGTTCGTTATTTGCTATATTCAATGTATTTGTTGGAGAAAAATAATGCTCTGAGCTGTTCAGAATATTAAAAGGAGGAGCTTTCTTTATCACAAAAGCAGGAGCTGATAAAGAGTGATCGGTAAAGAGCGAGGTGAACTTGTCATTGGTTGTAAAAACAAATTCATTGAAATGTGATTGGTCATTAAGTACCATTTAGGGCATGAGGTAAATAGTGAATAAAATGTAGAAGTTGATCAATTTGATTTATTTCATTATTTTTTTTACATTCATATTGCTGTTAAACATTATGTTAGACGTTTTTAAAACGTAAACTAATATTTAAGAAACTGTTTTACAGTTTTAAAGCTTAATTTTAGGTGTCAAAATGTACTTTTTAGCGACTAAAATCCTAGATATAATAACGAGTAGCCTATGCTCTACCATACCTTCCATCCATAGTAATTCTGCCCGAAGGCAGGTCCTTCACTGCAATCATAGCATTTTCATGCTATGCTTGAAGCTTTACTAGGGAATTGTGTAGGTGTGGTAGAGTTCTTAGGAAAATTTTTGGACCAAAGAGAGATGAACAGACAGGTGAATGGAGAAGACTACATAACAATGAACTACATGGTCTTTATAGGAAGCCAGATATAATAAGAACAGTTAAGTCCTGTAGACTGCGATGGGCAGGACATGTTGCGCGTATGGGGAATGAAAGACGTGCATGGAAACTTCTTGTAGGAAAGCCAGAAGGAAAACGCCCAGTTGGTAGACCAAGAATGAGGTGGGAGAACAACATTAACTATGATTTGAGGGAAGTAGATTATACAGGGAATGATTGGAAAGCATTAGCTCAGGATAGGGATATATGGAGAGCTTATGTCCGTGCGGCCATGAACCTACGGGTTCGATAGTGCCAGTGAGTAAGTAAGTAAGTAAGTAAGTGGTAGCTTCCCGTTGCTTTCCACACCGGTGAAGGATGATGATGATAATGATAATGGTAAGGATGATAATGATAAGGATGATGGCCATATGATTTCGGGGACCGTTTGGGCCTTAAAGTTTTCTTGACATTGTATATACCTTAAGTACACAATAATGAACTAGGGGTTGTGACAGATGGCATCTGTCGAGAATACTGATGGTGCCATCTACTATCATAACTACGTACTCTTAGCAGTAAATACATTTTGGAGCAGGTGACCCAGGTTCGCGACTTAAATTATTAGCGAGGTCCTTTTACTATAATTAATTTTCCGTAAGAATTAGCATAAAAGTAAGTGAAAGTAAACCATACAGCTTTGTCCATATCATTTTTATTGCATACTCTTATTTGTTTGTCATGATGAGATTTTTTTCCATAATTATTAATTAACGGACTTTATATTGAAAAGCGTTCCGCGCCGTAGCCGAGCGGTTAAGGTAGGAAGCCTTGGCGCAGAGCTACGGGACTTGCGCTGGTTCGAGTCTCCATGGGGGAAGAAATTTTCTCATGGTATTTCGGCCAGTATGGGACCGGTGCCCACCCAGCATCGTGAGGCAATTGGGTAGCTACAATATGTAGCGACTCCAGGTTGAGGAACCAGCTATAACGGCTGGGGGACTCGACATGCTAACCACATGTCACCCCTACACTGGCTGTTGATCGTCTACCTCTGTGATTGACACATGTGGATGTGAAGGGCCAGCAGCCGGCTGATAAAAGGGCAACCGCTGAAAAGTGGAAAGACCCTCAATCGGATATTGAAAAGCAAGTCGCATTGCAAACCGCTCGTCTCAATTATTTCACACACTCAGCATTCAGTGAATATAAACAACATCGTGCTCATCTCGAGCTTTCTATTTTTATTACCATAATCGATGATTATAATCTGTGGTTATAATTTTATATCGATTTTAAGGTATAAACCTACAATCTAATAAAAAAACGGTCTCTCGGCAGAATATATTATATGACATGAAAAGGAAAATAAATGCCTGAGTTGGGATATGAACCCGAGTTTTTAAACTCTGTACGTTTAGCGCTCTAACCATCTGAGCTACTCAGTTCAGAAACTCGTGTTCAAATCCCGACTCAGGCACTTATTTTTCTTTTGGTGTCATATTTGCTTTCATTGCTAAATGTCAAAAATATAGTTATAACATATATACATTTTTTCGAACTGAGGGATGTTACAACCCCCGTGTTATGTATTTATATGTGTAAATATAATATATATTTAGTTACATTGATTTTTAGTTCCAGTCCCAATTTCTTAGTGTTACTTGGTAGATTGTGCATGTTGGCTCTAATATGTCCTCGGTATCGCCAAATACTATATCATCAGCACAGAATAACAGCTTATTAACACAGTTGAGTTGTAGGCCTTCTTCACATTCTAAAGATTTGATGGCGTGCTCTAGTACAAAATTGATCAGTAGAGGAGATAGTGCATCTTTTTGCTTAACCCATTGTACATTTTTAAAATATCTGGAAACTATTAGCCTTCACGTACCCTGATCTTTGTGTCATTTAGGCACATTAGAATAATGGTTTATTTTAGGCGAGATTCTTTTTAATTAAGTTTTTGTGAGAAAGGGAACATTTTACCTCAAATTAATGTTGAGTTTAGTTTGAACATGTTTCGATATAGGCCTAATCGTCTATAACATCGTCAGCTTGCCCAGACTGTTGAGTTTCATGTTGTGGTGCCTGGATATCGATATCAGCTCCCTCCTCCGGCTGGCCGAAGAACCTCCAAACCAGGTCACGTTCAGCAGAAATTTCAAAATTCATTACTCTATTTTTGTTTCTTCTGAATGTAGTTTTTTTCCCCAAAGTAAACTAAAAACACAACATAAATTCGAAAACTAAATTATTAAAACAATTAGATAGAAAATAGGGAAAGAACTCACCATTTGGGGGGGGATCTACAATCAGATCGACATCCAAGGTCCACAACATTAAACTCAACAATCTGGGCTGATGTAGAGGATTATATCGAAACATGTTCAAACTGAACTCAACATTAATTTGAGCTATGATGTTTCCATTCTCTCAAAAATTTGATTACATCAGAATAAATCTAACTTTTTAGGAATTCCGAACTCCAGCAAGACACTGTATTTTTCTTCCCCTCTTATTTGAATCGTATGCCATCTTGAAGTTTACATATAGTTGATACAACAGTACCATTTTATTCTAAAACTTGTCTTATACTAAAGATTTGATCTACTGTTGACCTATATCTTCTAAATCCACATTGATGATCATCTATTACCTCGTCAAAATTATTCTAAACAACCTATGATTTTTTTCCATCAGTTGTTCTCCTCCTGATCTTATTAGTTTTCTGGGATCCTATCGGAACCTGATGCTTTATGAAGCTTTAATTTTTCCATCGCCATTTAAACTTCTAATGACACTTGGTTCTGTGACTAATATTTATGCTATCTGTAAATCATCCTTCTCAGTATCCTGTTCTGCACGTGCATTTAATAGCTGATTAAAAATCTGATTTTTTACCGTCCAATGTTACTCAATTGTTCTAAATTTACTTCATTTTGCTCGTGTAACCAGTTCACATTCGCTAGTTTTCCTTTATTTATAATATCAGCATATTCCTCATCAGACCATTTTCTTTAAATAAACTACTCCTACTGACATTCTTTATCTATATCAGTTTCTTCTTTTGTTCCCACGTTTTCATTTGAAAATCCCAATATTTAAAATCTACTGGCAATTTTAATTTGATATTCTTGCCGCAGTTCATTTTTAATTTCAAATTATCAATCTTCTTTAGTGTTTGTTTACCTCATAAACGAAACGAACTGGAATAACTGGCAGCCACAACTTGAACGCACATCCCTCGTCAGATTAAAAAATCTTCCACAAGATAGCGATCTCCAGAAAGTCATGAGATTGTAACGAATCATCAGGTCTAACATATGGCACGAAGATGGTGATAATGATGATACAAACCACTACCACTTTTTAAATCTTCCAAGAGAGCGCAATTAAGTTTAGGATACTAGCCACAGCACTGTTTTAAATAAAGGAGTTTTAACACCTTGTGATGACAAAATGTACAACTTAACGCGTGCTACTGATACAGAAGAGGATGATGGATTTCCAAATAAAGTTTTTTTGTAAATGAGTTAGAAGTTCTTGCCAAATCAGCTGCTAATTCAAAGATGGATTACTTTTACTCCTTCTATCCTCCATCATATATTAAATAAGTATTAAGAAATGATCTCTTACAAAATTGGAATGCTGAGCGGATAAACAGTATTAATGGTGCTTTGACAAGAACATTATTTTTTCCAACTGTGTTTGACCGAATAAAGTGCAAATACGTAGAACCAAATTTTGCATCAACACATGAATTATTCATGACTGGACAAGGTAAAGTGGATATTATTTGGAACGATTTAAAATAGGGGTGCAGATACCTGTATTTATATGAACTCCAGCCAGACTATCTCACATCTGTTATTTGAGTGTCCCGCATTTGATTCTAAAAGATATTTATTAAAAAATTAGGTTATTGCCAAAATATATTTCAACTGCCTTTGTCAAATATTTTATGTAAGAAGTGCTGCTATAGGAAGCAGTGTGACTTCATCATATTTTAAGAGACATTGAGTTAGTTTTATTTGTTAATTAATTGATTAATTTGTTCATATTACATTACATCATTATTGATATGTGACGCTAGAATGTAAGCATAATCTACATTAATGTAAATAATTAATTGTATTTTAAGTAAAACCCTAACATACCGGATGGTGAAATAAGGTTCACATAATTGGAGATTCAATAA
This sequence comes from Diploptera punctata, assembly GCA_030220185.1. Lineage (NCBI taxonomy): Eukaryota > Metazoa > Arthropoda > Insecta > Blattodea > Blaberidae > Diploptera > Diploptera punctata. The sequence goes on from JASPKZ010007259.1 coordinate 2,659,275, forward strand.
ATAATGGAGTTAGAACTACCTGGTTCTAAGCACGTGATGCATTAGTATAAGTTATTTGTTTTATAATTCCTTCAATTTTTATGTTTTATATCGTCTTTATCATTACTATTGTAAATTAAGCTAAATTCACAATAGGCCTAATTCGGGAATTATCATAACGCTGGCGACAAGCTGTATCATTCTATAGTATACCTAAAGTAATTCTTACAGTTGAAACAAAATAATCAAATGCATTAAGTTGTAATATAGAGCGATTCCACGAAAATGTCATACCGAGGTGAAAATTTTGAAATTGACGCAGGAATATTTTTTTTGACGTAATATATATCTTTAAGGATCAAATTTTCTGATTCTATAAGACAATGTTCCAAAAGTGTATTATTTTAATCTAATATTAGTGGTAGAACTTATAATTTTCCAAACCTGTAAAAACACGCAAAATTTTACCAATTTGTTGTTTAATGATTTGGTCGTATTAATTCGTTTTATTTAACAAAATCTTTTGTTAAACCATACTTTAGTCCTTCCTAGTCGTAAATGTAATAATATTAATTGAATTCTAATGTTCTATATGCCTTAAATGTGTCCTATAGTTGTTAACTGTAAGTTATGGTCAGTCAGTCACAGAAAACGGATAAAAATTACCGTACACAACATAATAATTGATGGATTAAAATTTCCTCTTGGATTCTACGTTATCGGTACACAACTAACAAAAAAAAGTATTGAAGACATTTTCTTGTAAAGTAATTATTTTTCCCGCTAGTGTCCCGTGACTGACTGACTTTTTTTTCCTATCATATATATGCTAATACGCATGGTGTAGTCAGTTGCTTGCTGCACTCCGCTGAGGATTAACATAAACATGGTTTAGGAAATCTAGTATACTGTTCGGCTCAGCTGTTCCATAAAATATTTACTGACCCTTTTTCTATGTCAATTTCAGCTAAAAGGCAGTTAGCGGAAGCATTTAAATATATTCAGGAAAAAGGTTGCAGTAAACGAAGCAGCCATACTTGTTGATTTCTCAAAAAATTATGCCTACAAAAAACAAAATGAAATCCAGGCAGTTGATTGGAAAAATTAGCATATCTCAATATTAACTGCTGTTGCCTCGTTTAGATGGAAGGTGACAGAGAAGTTCAGAAGAAATACTTTGTTCTATTGTAAGGTTATGTGACACATAGCAAGTATGCTATAGATGTTTGCTGTAGAAAAGTGTTCCTTTCGAACTATAGTGATTTCTTCCAAAACTTGAGGTGATAACAATTTTGAGATGGAGCAGCTGGTAATAGAAATAGGCCTATACATTTAGCAATGTGATACTGCTTACTTGCATATTTGGATTTTGACATAAAATGGAACTTCTTTGAATCGTGCCATGGAAAGGGGGCTATAGATGCGATTGGCGGCCAAGTGAAAAGATGGCACGGATGTAAGAAAAATCGGAAAAGAAGATACAAAATGGTGCGAATTATGTAATGTGAGCTGTAAAACCAACCAAATAACTGAAGTCACAAAATGATATAGAAGAAGGAAAGAATTTTTTAGATAAACAATGTGAATATCTTGCATCCATCACAGACTCATTGCGTATACAACGTGAAAGCGTTCGACCCGTGTGTTATAGAGTATGCACAACTGTCAAACAATAAGAGCAACAAATTCATAAGTTCGTGTGTTAAAAAAAACTGACAGGCGTGACAGGCCTAGAAAGCCCTTGGATGTTAATCTCACATCCAAGTATATCAATCACAGAGGTGGACAATCATCTAACCAACATATAGAGTGACATGTGGACAGCATGTCGGATACTCGAGCCGTTATGGCTGGTTTTCTTGACCGCAACCTCTAAATATTGTAGCTGGCCAAATTCTTCATGATTATGGGCGGGCACCAATCCCATTGTGGCCGAAATTCCATGAGAACATTTCTTCTCTCATGGGGACTCGAATCAGTGCTCTCTATTGAGACATATTGACTCAAACCATTCAGTTACAGCGTGAGACTTCATGCATGACAGGAAACATTATTTTATTAATGGGTCAAGTCAGGTCAAGTTAGCGGCGAAGACTAGAGAGAGAAACGATCTCATATACATCAATGTTATGATGTGAGTCATCAGAACTCGGGCTAATTAGAGTTATGTTTTTATTGTTGTTTAAAAGTAGAATTCACTGCGTCAGCAATTGTTTACTAACCACAGCTTACTAATGCGATTTACGATAATTTGTTTTGAAAGTACATGCACTCTGATAAATAAGTAACTTACTAAGAATGTGTATACATTCTGCAAGGCTTCAATTTTTTTATTCAGTCGTTCAATCTAGAAATCAAAAATATTAAATCTTACATCAAGTAAACAGTAATAAACTCCACTCCAAGTGCGAAAGACCTAGAATGCCCTTGGTCCACCAAACTACTGCTAGCCTCACGTCCACATGTGTTATAATCACAGAGGTAGACGATCATAAGCCAGTGTAGGGGCGACATGTGGTCAGCATGTCGGGCCCCCCAGCCGTTATAGTTGACTTATCAATCTGCCACAAGATGCTGGGTGGGCATCGGTTCCATACTGACCGAAATTCAATGAGGAAATGTCTTCCCCAAGGGGGCTCGAAACAGCGCAAGTCCCATAGATCTGCGTCAAGGCTTCTTACCCTAACCACTCGACTATGGCGCCGGACTAAATTGTAATCAGTTACTATATCCATCCATCCATAGTAATTCTGCCCGAGGGCAGGTCTTTAACTGCAATCATAGGATTTTCATGCTATGCTTTGCAGATTTACTAGGGAATTGTAGATGTGATAGCTTCCCATTGCTTTCCACACTGGTGAAGGATGATGATGATGATAATGACGATGATGACCATATGATTTCGGGGACCGTTCGGGCCTAAAAGTTTTCCTGACATTTGTCTCAGCCAGAAAAACTGTCCCGACCGGGATCGAACCCGGGCGCGCTGCGTGACAAGGCAGCACACTATCTCGAGACCACAGCGATGGATAGTTAATATATAGGCCTATATACATATACATATATATATATATTATACGCACACATGCATACAGTTTTAGTTAGGTGTATTTAACAATAGAGAAGGCACTATTTTATTAAGTATTTAATAGTTTCCTTATTTTATATAATTTAAAATGGTACATGGTAAGCGAGTTAATTTAATTACATTATTGACTTAAATTAACATTTATTTTACAGCAAAATTAAATTTAATAATTTTCGTAGAATTGATAACGTATTTGCAGTTCTTTATTCATTTCTGTTACCGAAGCTGTTTATCTAGTTTCATAGTATTTTGTTACATTTGTGTAATATTTGCATTTTGAAATTAAAAATTAAATCAGAAATGTCAGTCAGTCACAAAATAATGTCAGTCAGTCACATATACCATATTAGGTCATAACTTCGGTATTAATTGTGATTTAGGTTTATTTTTTTATTTAAAATGAAACTTGAAATGAGCCCTCCAAACGGTATTTTGGAAAATTGAATTAAGAATCACATTTCAGAGAACGGTGTAGATGAACATGTTAAGCTGCATGATGAGTTAACATTTATGTCAGTAAGTCACACATACTTTGATAGATAATAAATAACATTGTTTTTCTTCAGAAATTGTATATTTATGCACAATCTTAATCAGACACTTTTCCTCTATCATATCACGTACATAACACCAAATGTAATATTTATGCAAGCATTTTGCAGCATATGTCCTTGACATCGTCCGATTCCTAATAACCAATTTTGGCTGGTTCGAGTCTCCATGGGGGAAGACATTTTCTCATGATATTTCGGCCAGTATGGGACCGGTCCCCACCCAGCATCGTGAGGCATTTGGGTAGCTACAATAAGTAGCGATTCCAGGTTGAGTAAACCAGCTATAACGGCTGGGGGACTCGATATGCTGACCATATGTTACCCCAACACTGGCTGGATGATCACTTACCTCTCTGATTGACACATCCACATGTGAGGCCAGCAGCCGGCTGGTAGGCTAAGGGCCTTCTAGGCCTGTGGAGCCAGGAGTATTTTATCCAATCTCCTGGTTGTAGACGTTTCTTCTTCATTATAAATATATTCCCTGACTCCAGGAGGTTTTAGGTCTTCCTCTGTCTCGTCTTCCCTCAGGCTTCCATTTAATAATAATAATAATAATAATAATAATAATAATAATAATAATAATAATAATAATAGGTTAAGGGTTATCTGTGTGGCCTCGGGTAGCGTCGATATCTTGTACGCAGTAGTCCCGGGTTCGGTCCCGTCATAAGTTTCCTGGTGATGATATTTTCGGGAGTTTTCTTGGCCTGTAGGGACAAATATCGGGCAAGCTCAAACGGTCCCCGGACATCAACTGGTCATCACATCATCCATATTACATTCGCCTTGTTTACTATGATGAATGTGAGAATGGCGTGTCTTGTCTTAAGTGGTAGTGTTACCTCGGGGGTGGCACTGGCATTGAGCTGATCAAGAGGCCCTCCAACAGAGAGTTAAATATCTCGACAGGTCATGTGCCTCTGAGGCCCGGGTAGCGTGAAGCATGCCTATAAAGGGAAAGTTTTAAACTGACGAAGTAGGAGAGAGAAATGATAATACATTAAATAAAATAACAGTAATAATAATAATATTAATTTTTACTACGAGTTTTATTATTAAATGTTTTAAAATTATAAATATTAGGACTATTATTAAAAATCACTTTCTCCAAATAATTTATCAGCATTAAGTTGTGAATAAAAACTACTGATCTTTATGGGAATAAGAGTTACATCTCGTAGACTGCAATAGTAGGACATGTAGCACGAATGGGGAATGACTGAAGGTCATGGAAATATTTTGTAGTAAAAGCAGAGGCAAAGCGGTAATTCTAGAAAAAGCTGGGAGAACAACATTGACCACGATGAGGCAGATGAATTAAATAGGTAAATATTACCTCCGGAGAATATGCAGAGACCATGTCCGCGCAGTTAACATCCTCCCTGTTCAAAATTGTCAGTAACTTACTTTAGGGGAATTAAAATGTTCCACGCAATTTTGTAGAAGAGTTTTCAAACTTCTAGTTCACAAGTTTTCAAAATAGGAGTTGGTTCAGTTATTGGGTTGGCCCAAGTTCAAATCCAGGTATAGGTCAATCTGATCCAGGTTTTCTCATCATTTTTCCTCAATCGTAAAAGGAAATTATGAACTGGAATGTCATTATTCATCAAATTTAATATAACTTGTTTGCGCGATAATGCGTTTTGTCGTAGGCCTACTTACAGCAATGACGACCTTGATTGAAAGTTCAACTTCCTACATTTCGGGGTTGCCAACCTAATAAATATACTGTAATACTACACATATTACAAACACGCGTGTGGGAAGTTAAACCACTGCCCTCTATGTATACTACATACAATCCAACCATAGTAATTCTGCTCGAAGACAGTTTCTTCACTGCAATCATAGCATTTTCATGCTATGCTTGCAGCTATACTAGGGAATTGTAGGTGTGGTAGCTTCTCGTTGTGAAGGATGATGATGATGCAATGATAATGATGATGATGGCCATATGATTTCGGGGACTGCTTGGACCTTGAAGTTTTCCTGACATTTGTCTTACAGGTGAGAAAATAAAACCCAATAAAAACCTCATTCAAAAAACTGCCCCGACCGGGGATCGAACCTGCGCTCGCTGCGTGACAAGGCAGCACACTACCTAGAGACCACAGCGGTGGACATTACATACAATGTATATACAAAAATATCCAAAAGGTAGTGTTAATATACATTATACGAAACAAATCACTGCATTTTAAATGAACAAAACTGTATTTGAAACAATGTAAATCAATAAATACGTTCTTGTCGCCATTGTATTAGTGAATTGGTCTCACGGCCTCCTGTTGTTTCAAGTAACAAACATTGCCCACACTGTTAACGTCAGTCATTTTTTTATAATAAACGAAAATATTTCCAACAAAAATGCTATTATTTTACTATTATTTATTATTCTGAAAACACTGTCGCGCAAAAAAATAATGTATAACGCACGTTTTTAAACATTTTCCTCGCTTTTATAAAAACCACTTGCCAACTTCTCATCGTAATATGCTATTATTTGCAGAAGACAGTCAATAGATCAATAGCGTACAAGTTACACCGGAAAACCCAAGATAGGATATGACCCAATTATATTCAAGTGTCTCCAAATAAAATTGAAATGACAAAAAATGCACATCAGCCCCCCCCCCAAAAACGAGTATGTTGAAGACACAAATTTTCCACGCGCTGTTCACAAGAAAATATTATTTTTCTTAACAACTTGGATATGAATGTAAGATGTGAACACAGTCAGCCATATTATCCCCACTGCTCATAAGCATAGGCTAACTAGAACGAGGACATTCAGTAGCTACGTCTGTTGAAGAAGAAATCAAGTTAAGTGCGAAGCAGATAACATCAGCGCTAAACACGAGTTATAATACAGTATGAATAGCGGTAGCTGCGAGCTCCTATAAAACGATCTCTTCAATCCTAAAAAAGGGCAAATTAAATCAATTTTGGAAAAAAAAAAAAATTATACTGAATGGCGAAAATTTACAACCTAAGAGTTAACAACCTTAAGTTACGTTTTCACAATTCATAGATTATAAGAAAAAACGAAACGTTTTGAAACAACACTAAATTACTAAAAAAAAAAGCACTGCTTGCATAATTAAATAAAGGACAAGTACTCTAACGTTTAGCACTTCACTCGGAGTTCTTTCAAGATATGTGTAAAATGATTGGACATACCAATGTACAATTTCATAAAATAAAACATAGAGAAATTAGAAACTTTGTTGAAAATACAGTAAACTGAAGTCTTGCTAGTGCAACAACTTTACACAAATACTATGCAACTAAAATGTTACAATTATATTATCTCATAAATATGTCAATGTGTGGATTAAAATAAAATCTGGATTTCCATAGATGAATACAGATACGAGTATGTCGGGAGATTTGTTGGACATTTAGTAACGGGAGACAAAACCTAATATAACTTATTCTGAAGTTAGTGAAAAAAAGTTAACCTGACTTACGTCATCTATCTGTCGTTACTGAGAATTTACACTAGGCACAGCACATACATTGTCAGCAATGGGATATTGTCCCACCAGGGTTAGAGAAATCGGCAACACGAACAATTCGCGTTCAATCCCAATTTTTAATATTCTCATTATTTACACGGTTGTCTATTTAAAAAAACAGACAATAATAATAATAATAATAATAATAATAATAATAATAATAATAATAATAATAATAATAATAGTGCAATGATAATTTGTTCCCTAACTTTAGCCAAAACAATACTATAACTGACTTTACTTCCTTAAAGAACAAAATAAAAGAAAAATAAACAAATAAATAAATAAAAGTGATTCTAAAATGTAAGATTAATAATGCATTAACTGAGCCTATTCATACAAAAAATGGAGTACGACAAGGAGATTCTTTGCATGTCTACTTTTTAATATTGCCCTTGAAAAAGTGGTAAGAGACGCAGGTCTTAATATAAGGGGAACCATCTTTCATAAATCTGTGCAAATTCTTGCATATGCCGACGATATAGATATAATAGGAAGAAGTCAATTAGCCATGAAGGATGCATTTATTAGCCTAGAGAAGGCAGCGAAAAGAATGAATCTTAAAATTAACCAGGCCAAGACAAAATATATGCCTGTGATTAAAGGTAAATGTGAAGCTTGCCCATCTACGAGTAGTCTGGAAGTTGGCACATATAAATTTGAACTGGTTCATAGCTTTATTTATCTAGGATCTGAAGTAAATTGTAGAAATTACAATTCGGCTGAAATACATCTACGGATCACGGCTGCAAACAAATGTTTTTTTGGACTCAGGAAAATGTTTAGATCTCAGTTTATATCTAGAAAGACAAAAATACTCATGTATAAAGTTCTCCTTAGACCAGTGTTAACTTACGCATCAGAAACTTGGACCATGTTGAAATCTGATGAGGAATTATTAGGGCGTTTTTGAAAGGAAGATACTGAGATCCATTTTTGGTGCCGTGAAAGAAAATAATGCATGGAGAAAGAGATACAATAATGAATTGTATAAATTGTACAATCAGCCAGATATTTTGAATTTTGTTAAAGTTAATAGATTGGCATGGGCTGGACACATTATTCGCATGGACAACAAAAGGATTACAAAAAGAATTTACAATGAACAACCACTATTGGCCAGAAAAGTTGGAAGACCTAAATTAAGATGGGAGGATGGTATAATTCAAGACATTAAAATTTTAAAAACAAAAAACTGGAAGAATGAAGCGCATAACAGGGAAGTCTGGCATACGTTTCTGAAGGCGGCCAAGGCCCATATAGGGCTGTCGAGCCAATAATGATGATGATGATTCTAAAATGTATAAATAAGAAAACCAATTCGTTCAGTTTTTCATACAAAAATTAATATCACTACATATAGGCTACATAATTTAAGGACGAGTGGTGCATTGCGATGGTTCTGGAACAAAGCAAAACTAACATCGTGGGTTAGGATCCATGAAATGTAAACTAGTTTCATAAAATATAAGTTTTAAGACATGTTAAGAAAATTATTAAACAATACCGTCTCATATTATTTATGAAATAAATTAATAATTTTATATTACGAATATATGAAGGGCTTAAGCCACATTCTGTTAAGAAATGTCATTTATTACAATGATAGCAAATAAATGTATTGAAATATCCATAAAATCATTTGTACATGCGCCAGTGATAAGTTAAAACATATAGACACACAATGTGTTAGCAACAATACTGCTCAATTAATATTTATAATTTTTTTGAAACATTAAAATCCTTACATCTCACAAAGAACAATATGTGGCTTATCATGTTATTGCGCTAAACCCTTCATATATTCACACATTTAATTAAGGAGACTTATACAGAAGCGGATGTAATTCTTACAAAAAAAAAACCTTCGCTGATTTTTGATGGATTTTCTTCAAAATGTGCACACTTATTCTACATTTTAAGTTGACTATTTAACTCATGCCCCAAATGGGAGTCATTGACCAATCATATTTCAGTGAATTTTGATTTACAACCAATCACAGCCGTTTTTCACCTCGATTTTATCAGTTTAATTTTATCACTTTGAAATGAAGCTCCTCCTTTTAACATTCTGAATAGGTCAGACCATTATTTTGCAGTGACTGACTCTCTAAGAAATATGTTGAATATAACAACTTATATATTAAGAGGTAAGAATTCTAGAATGCATGTGGCTCCCAGATTATATATATATATATATATATATATATATATATATAGTGAACGAACGTATCCAGATAAAAAATGTAGCAATTGATTTACCACAAAAAAGTATTATTTCCCTGGTACTTAAGTTCCAGAAAAATATAATTGACATATTTACATCATAGGACATCAGAAATTAATTAATATACAGTTTCATGTGTTTCATTTTTTCTCCACTAGGGTGCATTCTTACAATATTGCGATCCTTCGGCAATAAATAATATGATCTAGTTGCAGTGATGAACAAGTCAAACATAACAAACGCTTCTAATTTGTAAATCACTCGTGGCATTACTTATAATATAATACATTTAACAGCTATAAATATGTTTCTGGAAGTGCATCTTTCATTAAAAAAATTATGTCATCACAAAAAGAAGATTGGAATTAAACTGAGTAAATAAAAACCAATTACCATTTTTTTAAACTTTACAATCTTTGACGCGACGTTTTTAATTCCTTCATAAACTCCAATCAAATTTTATTCTTGGGTTTACATTTTTGAAATTATTTCCCACCGTTTACAATGATATTTACATTTTTAAACGATTATTTCAATATACTTTTCTATTATATATAACTACATACGTATCATGAAACATGTGGCAGCATTATTAATATTCTATGCAACAAGAAAGATGTGTTCCAGTGCAGCCAACATAGAGTATGTACTAATTAACTGTACACATATACTTCAGAATTTCAGAACTTACTATATATTTTTGGACATTGCATTCTTTCAAAGGTAGAATGCTTAAATTGCGTTAGGTTAGCTTTTAGATTGGTCTTTCGCAGGTTAGGGTACTTAAATTGCGTTAGGCTAACGTTTAGGTTCGTTAAATATCGTGTATATGTTGGCTGCATCCCGTAAATCCATATTGTAAACCTCTTTACATTTGTTTGGCGCATGCGCATGGTGTATGATTGGAACTTTTAAATTGTTTTGCGTCACATGTTGTAATTTTCTTTAACTGACTTTATATAGTTGTTGGACCTCAATGAAGGTTCACATTGGCTTCATACTGAAAGTACAGATTTTTAAATATGTATTTTTCAGAAATTGTACATTTTGCAATGCATCTGCCTTAGTAAACTGCTCATTTTTCATCGAAATATAAACACCGAGGTGTGATAACAGATTATATGCGAAATTTTATTGAAATTAACAGTCGGTTCACGAGTTTAACTATAGAAACATCATATTTTGAGGAAAGGCTGTATAATGATTCAACGTGATTGTACTTAGAACCTTACAAAAAAAAGTATCATAATTGGAATTTTCAACTGAAAATTTGGAATAGGGTGCAGATATGTGTATTCTGTCGTTTGGGCCAATAAAATAAATGTAAACATTTTGATAGTTCTTACTCTATAAGCCCAATATAAAATGTTTCATATTATGCGTACTAACATAAAAATAGGCCTATGAACACGTAAGAGAGATTTAATTTACACATTCTGTTTAATAGAAGTCTGGCGCGCGCAAATATAAGCTACAAGATTCCCGAGACCGTTTAATGCAGTAGGACTAACACAATTGTGAAGAGTATTTTATTAATTGGTGCGGAAACATGGACGCTGAAGCAAAAACACAGAAATAAATTATTAGTCACAGAAATGGACCTTTTAAGAAGATCGGCAAGAATACCAAAATTAGACAAAATAAAAATAATAGCCTACAATAAAAGAAATTATGAATGTAGAAAAGGATATTGTACAAGAGATTGAAGAAATCCAACTAAGATGGTATGGACATATAATGAGAAGAAGGGACAGAGAAGAAACAAAGAAGTATTGAAATGGATACCTCTTGGGAAAGGGAAACATGGTAGTCTAAAGCCAAAGCAGATAATGGGAATTCAAGAAAACATGAAGAGAAATATGACAGAAGCATATGTTTTGTAAACAAAGTAATGAGATATTAAATCGTTGTTCATTTTCTATATATGACCTGTTTCCTTTAAGTAATTTATTTCCCTGTGTGCACACGCTTATTTATTTAACGAAGCCTGGTAACGTGTAGGCGTTATGAAAATTAAAAAAAATCTTCCTCACCAGGAACGAACCTGGGCCCGAATAGTCGCAATAGAGCATTTTACCGATTGCTCCACTGAAGCGAACGATACGTATACTGCATGAAGAGAGACTTACGCCGCCCGATTTGAGCTCGAAGGAGACAGCACATGTAACAAGTAAAGGTGTGAATCGCTCTTCAAAACTCTTACCTTCCATCATCAAGAGTTGCGCCATCAATGTTTTTAAATATTTTCAAATATATAAATTTATTTTTATTAATATCGGCCGCGGTGGACTAGAGGTTATGCTCCTTGCCTCTGGTCCCGAGGGTCGCGGGTTCAAACCCGGCCGTGGTCGATGGATTTTTTAGGATGGAAAAATCCAAGGAGCAAGTCCTCCGGGAGGGACTTTAAGCCGTGGGTCCCGAGTCTGAAGATTTTCAGGCTCGTAAAAAATCCTTAAGCCTGAATGAAAAGGCCTCTAAGCAAAATTTACCGAATTTTCCCGTCCTAGTACTACCTTGGTTTCCTAGGTGTCAGTATGAGGCGGAACGCTGACCACGTACCACTCAAAAAATGACATCTATACGAAAACAAGTGTAACTAAATTGGTATGGTTCAAATTCTTCCCTGTAGGGGGAGAGCGCCTAAATCTTTGTAAAGGGAAAACATAGGCTTACAATTACAATAAAAAAATATGTAATATAACTTCCTAGGTTGCGAAATATCATACACAACCGAAACAGATATAAATAACAAACCAAATAAGTTTAATTATATAACAGGGATACTAAAAAGAACTTTGAAAAATAAAACCAGAAAAGACTCTATAATGAAATTATACAAGACAATGGCAGTACCTATTATTAACTACTTACGGATCCGTAACATGGGCAGTGACAACACAACAATCTGTCAGATTATAAGCTGCTGAAATAAAATTCCTCAGACCAACAGCAGGATATCAAAGGACAGACAAAAACACAACACAGAAATAAGACAGCAGCTAAAAGTAGAGGAATTAAACACAACAATACTGAAATACAGAACAAACTGGAAAGAACACTTAGCAAGGATGGCTGAGAACAGAATACCAAAATCAACATTATAATTATTCACCAAGAGGAAGAAGAAATTTGGGAAGACCAAAGAAAAGATGGAAAGAGCAGCAATTTGGAGCCGGAACAGGCTAGCAAAAAGCCTAAACCGTGATGACGAGGAAAAAGAAGATTAATATTTATAAACATTTACCTAAATATACTGTGCGTCCAAGCAATGAGACGGATCGAGAGCGGGGCGTTACTTTTATTTTATGCTGCTATAAGATAATGTGACATATAAACTGATAGTTTTTCAACTCGCCACTCCGTCTCATCGCTTGTGTTACTCGTTAAACATCCTGAAACTTTTATCCCTCCTTCATTATAGCAGTTTAACTTACTATAATCCACAATATGTAACTAATCTCTGTACTAGATGTAGGAGGGAAGGAAAAGTACTGTATCCGTTTATGTTACACTGAAATATTGCTTCATTGAATACAAATCGCGACCATACTTCTGAAAAGCACTTCTTAGACTGAATAATTGAATGCGGCCGTGATTTCGCGTAGAGGAGAAAGCGACATACAATAAATTTGCAGGTAAATATGAATCTACTGATGATTTTTCTACAAAAGTACCGAGCAGTTCGTCAGCAGGGATCTATTTACATAATGGATGATATGAATTTATTCTCGGGCAATGAAGGATTTTTTTCCCCTCATTCCCAGTCATTTTCCTTCCTTCTTCTTATTCTTCTTCTTCTTCCTAGTTTTAAGATATAATCTGTAAGATACACACTGATCGGTTTTTATGTGCATCACAAAAAATTGAAATCAAACCGTAGAGATGGGAACTTATTGATGTAACTCTCGATTCCTTAATATTTTTATGACATAAATTATGTTTACCAAAATACATATATGTCTAATAATTAGGGCTGAAAAAAGTATCGGCATCAGGGTAGTAACTAATTTCTATACACATTGTTTACAAAATGCGTGTTTCTGTCGAGAGTGTCCACTGCCTGCTCGGAGCGGAGCGTGTGTATGTTTGACTCTCCTCAGTAATAACCTGTTTACGTGACGTGAGGTTGTATCAGAATGCCGAAATAAAAATTGTGCAAAGAACATTATTCGATTATGAGTCCATTCTTACACAAAGCGGACTGTACTAGAAGTCTGTCCCGAGTAGCACGTGCAGTTTGTAAACACAGCGCTCTAAGTACGGTGCAGCCTAGCCTGTAACCCATACTTTTCTCAGCCCTACTAATAACATCAGCCTCCGTCGTAAAGAGACCGAGAACTTTCATAGGAGTAAAGTCTGCCAACATAGTGGACTAGCAGCACTTTTTTTTGTGAGATTATGTGGATTCTTTCGTCCGCACCTCCGATTTGTATGACCTGAAAATGGGGTACATTTACTTTTTACACAACTCTAGCTTGGCATCGAACAAAATTAAATCTTACTGCTCTTGCGCTAAATGTTTATAAAGTAACTGTCTCCATCCAGCTGGTTTATAATGGGATTCCCGTAATCACGTGATTTTCTTGTTACATTGGGATTCAATACTTCAGTATTTTTCCTACTGGTTTTTATTACATAGCACTGTTTTAATAGACAGCTCCAATTCAAACCATACGGGTACTTGCGCTGATTGGTGAAACAGGAGGACAGAGGAACAAGTGTACAGATAAGGAATATATCAGCACTATTTTGTTCGCTGGGAAGCTATAAATAGGTGTTGAATGATCCTGACCAGATATCGTTCATTGTTACTTAACCTGCCTGACCCACAAAACGCTATGACATGGAATTATGATATTTTATTTTTGTTTTTAACAGATTTTTAGCACAAAAATGCTAATTTTGATAGCAAAAGCTGTTATTAGGTTTCAAATTTGGAGCACTTCATGTGCACCCGTAGAGTTATTATTTCGTGTTTGTTGCACGAGAAATCATCTAGCAAAATTACTTACTTACGTACGTATAAAAAATTAAGGGTAAAGCTGATGTGATCGTGTGTTTATCTTTTACAATATAAGACATTAAATATAAAATTGGTACCTGGTAAGTCAGTCGTCCTCAACTAAATTATTAAACTTCTTCAAGTAGTTCCAATATGGAGGCCTTTCAAAACAATGTTTCATCTTCTGCATTTTAACTATTACTGATGTTATTGTATAGGTTGTACAACGGGTTTATGTCTGTGGTATGTTCACATTGAGTGGGTCTATACTCTTTGCTCCTTTTAGAATCTCTATATCTTCAAGGATGCTGACCCTGAGGTTTAAAAGTATTGATTTTACAATACGGTCGATTTTTACTATTTTTTAGGACTTATACAGTGCTGCCAATTAATCACAGCAGTCAGAAATAAAGTAAAAATATGAGCATGAAGCACATTTATTTAACATCGTTTAAAAAATCAGTCATCCTGATTTTGAGTTGTTTATAAAGTGAAAGAAAAAATATTATATGTACTGCATTGTATACAAAGGAAAATCATAGGATAAAAATAATTCCTTGTTTACCACTGACCTTATGTTAACTGTTTAATAAATGAATGAGACAATGAAAGTGGCAATGACGGTGATAAGTGTAGTGGAGATAATAGGTGTTGGATATGGAATGCAGAGTACTACAGGGTAGTTTACAACGATTTGAGGGATGATAGAGGATCCAAAATGAACAAAATTTTTTACACCAAAATTTATGTACAACGACCGATTTGGCACTAAGGTGCTAATAAGGTGAATCGGTTATGGGTATGTAACAGCATATATTTTGTGACATGCTTTAGGTACTTCTATATTGACACACTGTGTAGATCAGTGTGTTTATGCCCAAAGCGGTTCAATATCGCGTATTTGGCAACAAATTAGTTGTCTGTGTTGATGCAACTGCGGTTATTATTTAGCAATTTTTAACATACCAATGACTGAGATTCTCAAATCATATTTTTTGTTGTTTTAATGGCGAGCAATTTCAACATTATTATGTGAAAAAAGACAATCCTGTGTGGAAAAGTTATTTTGTATGTAGAGCTATGACACATACGATACTAAAAAATGTTATATTATACCTCAAACGTTGAAATGGCCTTTTGTTTCGCTCTAATATACGAGCTACGCCACAGCATTGTTGAAAAAAACAATTGTTCACTTCTAATAGTATATTTATATTATACATGGCGGCACTACTTACAGATTCCAGGCAACAAATCTAACTGGTTTACGTTATGAATTATAAAATAATATGGAGTTGCAAGCAATGGCGATAATGCTGTTCTGTAAATATAAATGTTCTCTCTTCTCATAATCCCGTAATGTACAATCAATTTTATGTTATTTTCTTTGTTGCGAAACGATGAATGAAAAGATTTCCTGAACAGTATCTCTGGTGCTGTAAACTGTCTCCTCGAGCGTAACTAATCTCTTTTCCATATTGAGCATGCGCTCTGTTTGCTTCATCAGTTCATCTTGTAGACCTGATTGACTGCTCCTCAGAACTTCACGCATATCTGCCTTCTTATCAGCGATTTCCATCCCAATCTTCTCCTGTTTGGCACTTAGTAGATCGTATCTATTACCTACTTCTCCCGCTACACCCTCAAATGCTGTCTTCATCTCTTCCTCGACCCTCGTGAGCTTACTTTCATACATGTCCTTGAACTCCTTTAGCTGATGTGCTAACACTTCTTGTTGTTCACATAAGTCTTTTACCCTCTTTGACACTAGCGCGCCGTTGTCACTTCCCCAAGCTCGAATCACTGCACCTTGGATACTTTCATTCGGTTTCGGGAAGGCTACATTCTTTTTACCAATTTGTTTCAGAGCATTTTTAAGTATTTCTCTTGACATTGGAGTATTCATTTTCGGCTCTGTGTCATCTAAACAAATATAACCTTTAGTTCTGTTTGGGAATACATGGACATGTTTATCGGGGTAACATTTGAAGACGGCGCAGAGATTTGGAGTAAATATTTTGATGACCCTGGGTATAATCCATTTGCTGTCCGCTGCACCGAGCACCAGATTTTCGATGTTGGATATGAGACGCACCCTTGCAATCAGACTCAAAGTCTCTGCGTCGTTTTTTATGGCCTGCGTATCACTGACCGCCAATCCGCTCAGCAAGTTGAGGAGAACAATTCCCATCAGAAGGATAAATACAACAAGAACAATGTGACTAGTGATGTTCAAAAGGTCAAATTCCGTGTCAGATGCTTCATATTCTCCGTTGAACATGAGGAATATGTGAAGAATACTCATACCGAAATTTGTATAGAAAATATCCTTTTTCGAGTTCCTAAGCATTGTATAAAAGCACAGACTGAAAGCAATAATGAGTGGAGAATAAAACGACATAAATTTTATGAAAGTCCAGGAGACAGTTTGGAGCATTTGAAGAGGAATAGAGAGACGCGGGAGGCAACCCATAGTGAGCAAGAATTCAAACCAGGCCAAGAGTATGGCAATAGATGCACAGTGATGTTGTACTTCATTGCCAAATACATCTAAGCAAAGAATTATCGTGGGAACTATTATAGCAAATCTGAGGATGGGAGTAGCCCTACGAACATACTGTTTCGTGGCGGACAGCAATTGCATAACTTCTCTCAACGCGAAAAGGAAAACCATCACAGACAATCCAAATTTCACAAAATCGTTAGCATCACTCTTATCTTCCAAATACGTTTTTTTCGTTGTAGTATTCTCTTTTATAGTCAATTCCTCCGGCATTTCAGATATTGTGTTCACTGAACCTTCAGATTCTGTTGTTGAAGAATTATTTTTTATAAATTCTGTCACAGTTTCGTTCGCAGGTTTTACAGTAACAGATTCAGTTGTTGGAATTTGAATTGTCTCTTCAATTTCCGTTGTATCATTACTTATATGAGTTGTTTTTCTTTTAACACGAGTATGTGTACTGTTTATGAACATTCCACTTGTACATAATTTTGAGAAGCAATCTTTGTAATTGTCAGTAACATCAGTTTCATTTCGATAATCAGGGAAATCTGTGAGAATTACGTGTGCAGTGAGAAATCCCAGGAAAACAGCGCAGAAAAACAAATTTATATAAGAAGAATATTCTAGTATGATTCCATTTCAAATGGAGGAAACTGGTGATTATGGGGTGCTTCAGCATATGACGAAGTCTTCTATCTTGACTTAGGTACAAAAGTAACGGCATTTCAGTTCCTGGCTTCTTATCTTTGATGTTGCTTGAAGGAGCAACGAAGCTATATTTAAAAGTCAAACGGAAATCCTGATGCTGGGGCGCTCTGTCATTTGTTTCCAAGCATTCATCAAAAAATCTCCTTAGAGTCCCTCTGTCTATCTGAGCCAAAGGCGGTTGTCTGAACTTGGTGAACATCAGATCAGCTCCATGTTTCAAAAGTGTCACAACTGTGTCTTGATTCCCATCTCTCACCGCAATGTGCAAAGCTGTTTCTCCGGAACCGTCCATTACATTAATATTAGCTCCATTTCTCACGAGGATGTCTACCATCTCGCTATTTCCACATTTAGATGCTACGTGCAAAGCGGTGTTTCCCCATTCGTCGGTGGCATTGAGATCTATCATCCTAGAGTTAGAGCACTCGCCTTCCAATATGAGCGCAATACTCTGTTGAAGTCCCTGAACTTCCTCCTGTCGTGTAACGCTAAGGCGGGCTAAACAGTGAAGAGCAGTTCGTTGACAGCAGTCTTTTATATTGAGATCAATACGGTCCGTGCTCAAAAGAACATTAAGTTGTTCGAGATTCCCTCTTTTGGCCGCCATATGAAGCAAGGGAACATCCGATACTGGGTTCACCGTATTCACGTTGGCACCAGAGTCAACAAGAATCCTGGCAAAGTGGTGGCGTCCTTCCAATGTACACGCAAGTTCCATACAAGTACAGTAATACGGTTCATCGTACCAGTGTTCAATATTAACCGATTTTTTCTTGAGAACATCTCTGAATACATCAAGAGAGTCGTGCTGAATGGCAGCTAGCAAGCGGGTTTGGGCGTTTGTGGAATCTAGACTCTCAGTCAATGGTGTGGGCAACATTCCTTTGAACTCTGGGAAAAGCACTAGGATTGATTCACGGACGGTCTTCATCTCGTCAGCAGCAGAAGTGTCCAGGTTCAGACGGTGTTTCCCGTGATACTGTAGAATTGTTCTCAAAGTCTCTTTGTTTCCATTTCTTACAGCATGGCTTAAAGCTGTGTGCCCATACATGTCTGGCTTGTTTACTTTTAAATCAGGTTTCTCCATCAGAGTCTTTATACACTTAAGATATCTCTTGTCGATTCCATATCTCTTACACGACTCCTTGGTCAGAATATGGAAAGCAGTACTCCCGTTCTTATCCATTGCATTTACATTAATTTTACTATCTTGCAGAATTAATTTCATGATATCGTTGTGTCCTTCCTTGGCAGCTAGGTGAAGAGGTGTGCAGCCTACAAAACCCCCTCCATAGTTGATATTTATCCTGGGATCCGCCAGAAGCATTTTCGCAACATTGACATGACCTCCTTTAATAGCAAGGTGAAGACTAGTCCACCCATCCCCATCAACTGCATTCACTTCTGTTTTAGGGTTCATGAGTAATGATTTGACCATGTCCTGGTTGCCCTCACTCGCAGCCAGATGTAGTTGAGTTGTGCCGAATGAAGCTTCTCTCTTGAAATCGTCACCCAACCAAGAGCTCCCGTTATCTGGCAGTACCATGGACAAGGGAACAGACTCCGGTGTTGAGGTTTCATCTTTCTTTTTCTGCGAGAAGTTGGAGAGATGGCTCAAACGACTCAATCGGCTTAGACGACTCAATCGTTTGTCATTATCTTCGTTTTCAGTGTTGGAATTTTCATTTATTGATATCCTCACATTGCTCGATGGAGACACCATTTTGTCTGTAACATACACAAATATCACATTAATATAGAATAACGAGATCCATTATGTACAATTCATTTTACAAACTCTCGGGTCAAGACAAAACAATTATGATTCCTATTAAAACGTTTATTAGAAGCAATAAATCTTATTATATTGTATTTCAATTCTCAAATAACCTACAAACATTTTACTAAAACGCGTTATAAATTACGTTTATTTCCATTAGCCTTATTTCTTAAGTCGGAAGGTTAATAGCTTCCCGCGCAAAATCCTTAAGCGGAAACCTGGATTTCTTAAGAGCTGGTAGGTATCAATTTTAAAGAGCCAGTGATTAGTCTGTCACCCTCCTTCAGCGTCCCCATACATACATTCATCGTTCCCATACATACATTCATCAGAGACAACGACGAGGCTCAAAGAAATGAAGATATCCGAGCGCAATTATAACTAACCTTATCTTAGAAAATCTCATGAACGTAATAATGATCTCTGGTTGACTACTCGGCAAGGTATTCTCTACAATTCAATTGGAAGATGGAATAAGACCGTCCACGTATAAGATGGAGACAGGAAATACAAAATACGCAGTTGGTGGAACAGTTCTCAACTGGACCATAAGATGAGATGAAAAATTGTGTTTACTTTATAATCCTCAACTAGGGTGATAGTCGGCTAAAACCAGTATCGCCATTAAGGTAAAAAATCGCGACAGGGAGGTAAAAATGAGAGGTAATGCTTAATGTTTTGTTTTCAACTCGTCAGGAATTGTCCACATACAATTTATGCGTTAACAATTATCTCGTACTTAAACACTGAACAAATGTAGGATGGATTTTCTTGTCTGTTTTATTAATATCTTTAAGGCTCTTTATGATATAAACTTATACCCATTAATTATATTTTTATATTTGCTAGAAATTAGAAATACCACTCCCTTTTCCCCTCTTTTATTCATTTCTACACAGCTGTAGAAGAAGAAATAATTTGCATAAGATAAAACTCCTTTACCTTTTTTCTTTGTCTCAGTAATGGCGCACACATCCAGTAATTTTTCTGTAACCTCCATATTATTTCCTGTTTCTTATTATTCCATGGTGTAACACACCAACAACCTATTCTCATCAAATTATGTCTCCAAATAATGTTGTGTTATAAGAACTCGAGATGTCACTAGCTCTCGACTGCATCTCCAGGTATCAGCAGACCTGCAAAGAGCATTTCATGAGAATAGATTCCTCCATGTCCCCTAGGTAATATTTTCCCAACCTGTGGTTCGCAAACCCCAGAGGGTTCGCGAAATATTTCAAGGAGTTCGCCAAAATTTTTCCATAATGGCGGGTTCCGACGTTATTATTTTAAAATTAAACTAACCTTGTTACATGTGTAACTTCGGGAATTTATCACACTACTTCCACAATAAATTAATATTTATCGAGAATGCCTGATTTACAGTTATGTATTATCGCCTCACTATGATGGTTTTCCAGCGGCTCGCTTTGTTTCCCCGCAGCTGTTATATATAATTAAATGTAAAGATGCCGACTACCGCCACTATAATAATTCCTCATGTTAATCATTGTCAAGCATTGTAGCGCGGCACCCGCTTTTTATATAAACGGACAACCATCGCAGTGAGGTGATAGGAACAACGTGGGGAATGCATTTCATTTCACTACAATAGAAATTTAGTCTGCCAGCTTCTTTGTCTTCTAATATCACTAACAACAGTACCGCTAAAGTCGTTTTCTCATGTGCCTATTTAAAAAATAAATACAGAAACAGACTTTATTTAACTTCTGTGGTTGCAACTAGGCCTAAACGCTGTCTAACTTTTAAGGCATAACTAGAGTAACTTTAGGTTTTAACCATTAAGGGTTAAGTTAATTTAAGGTTATATAGCCTTTTGCTTGGAATTAAATTTTATGCATGTCTACTTTGTCCTTGTGGCAATCCCTAATGAGGAAAGTTTTATATAATAATATTTAAAAATCAGTGGTTCGCCCAACTCAGATCGTTGTGGAATGAGTTTGCGAGTCGAAAAAGGTTGAGAACCGCTGGCTTGGATAATATTGAAATATCACCCAAATGGAAGACGTTTTATGGATCAGCCATGACGAGATAGAATGAAAGAATGAAAATCCCTTTTTCAGCCTGTAATATTTCTCTAGGAATAATATCAGAGAGGATGGTAAAAATTGATTTAGTTTAGGTTGTTACGTGATTTATATTTATTAACCTGTTATTCGTATTTGTAAAAAATACACAACTTTACTATAACAGTTAATTTATCTCCTACATAACTACTTGCTGATATGTAAAATAGTTTGCACTAATATTAGTGGCCTTGACCTGGATGCATTGTATTTAATCATTACAGTCGAAAAGTCCAGGAAGTACTGAAATAATTTGATAACTCTTCTATTGCTGCTGAAATAACTATTTCAAGTTTCAGGATTAATTGTTGAGTATCAGCGACTGAAAGAAGAGGCGTCGGACTGTAACGTGAAATTCCAGCAGCTAATGAACAAGGATTGCCAACACGTCAATGCAAAACGTGCCTTAAAATGAATGGTAATGTTCGATAAAACCCGGTAGAAAGGCAGAAACCCGTGCAAACCTTTTGGGACAGTGTGGAGGTGTAATCACACCCTTGATGCTGCTTTACAGGTTTGGATAGTTACAGTCCCCGGCTTAACTATTGCTCTACGAGTGTTGATGCAATAACCTTTAAGGCAGATGGTTTTGGAATCAGTGTTCACTCAACTATTCATTTTGAATTGGGTTGACATCGCCAGTTCTTAAAAGTTGATTAAGAAAAAGGATATAATATACTCTTTCTCCTCAACCCGAACCCCGGATATTCGAAAGGCCGGTTAATCAGAACTGGAATGTGACAATCATTTCAATTGTATGAAAGAACACATTAAAGAATACACATTACATTGTTAGGCCCTATGTAGGCTGTTACTAATATATAGACAATAAAAAAACTCCAAGCGCGACTGGTCTAGAAGGCTGCTGGCCTTACGTCCACATGTGATAATCACAGCCAGTGTTGAGGTGACATGTGGTCAGCATGTCAGATCCCCCAGCCGTTATAGCTGGTCTTCTCAACCTGGAGTCGCTACTTATTGTAGCTACCCAAATGTCTCGCGATGCTGGGTGGACACCGGTCCCATACTGACCGAAATTCCATGAGAAAATGTCTTCTCCCATGGGGACTCGAACCAGCGCAAGTCCCGTAGCTTTGTGCCAAGGCATATTTTCTTAACCACTCGGCTACGGCGCGGGACATTATATATACAATAACTCAACATAAATTATTACTATTATTATTATTATTACTATTATTAAAGAATGGGAGGCTATAAGAGATACTATTAAATTGTCAGTATCAGAAAGCATTGGTTGTTTAAAAAAGAGGCAAAACAAGAAATGGTTTGATGAGGAATGTGCCGACATTGTGAAGAAAAGAAAGCTAGCAAAATTGAAATGGCTACACGAGCCAAATGAGGTAAATTTAGAACAATTGGGTACTATTAGACGGGAAACCACCAAGTTAATAAAGAGTAAAAAGAGGGAATATTTGAGAGAGAAGATTAATGATCTTGAAATGAATGCAAAAAATAGGAACATTAGAGAATTATATCAGGGAATTAGGATAGAGAAGAAGGGTTCAGGCTAGAACAAACATAATTCGGAATGAAAATGGGGATATGATTGCAGATTCCAGGAGTATATTAAATAGATGGAAAAGTTACTTTAATCAGCTATTAAATGTACATACAGAACAGGACATTGAGGAGGATAATTTACAGACAGCAGAAATGCTAGTCGCACAACCAAGTGCATTAGAGGTTGAAATGGCGATAGAAAAATTCAAGATTTATAAAGCATCAGGTTCAGATGAGATCCCAGCAGAACTGATAAAATCAGGGGGAGAAAAATTGATGGACAAGATATGCTGGTTGCTTAGTATGATTTGGGAAAAAGAAGCTCTTCCAGATGAATGGAAGGAATCAATTATCGTACCAATTTATAAGAAAGGAGATAAAACTGATTGCAACAACTACAGGGGCATCTCATTACTTTCAACTTCGTACAAAATTCTAGCAAATATATTAGTAAGCAGACTTACTCCCTATATTGATGACATTCTAGGAGATCATCAATGTGCATTTAGAAGAAACAGGTCTACAACAGATCAGATTTTTAGTATAAGACAGATTTTAGAAAAGAAATGGGAATATAATGGTACTGTACATCAACTATATGTAGACTTCAAAAAAGCATGTGATTCAATTAAGAGGGAGAAGTTATATAGTATCCTGCTGGAGTTCGGAATTCCTAAAAAGTTAGTTAGACTTATACGAATGTGTCTGAATGGCACAAAGAGTAGGGTGCGTGTAGGCAAACAGTTTTCGGACACTTTTGAAATCCAGAATGGGTTGAAGCAAGGAGATGCACTATCCCCTCTACTATTTAATTTTGTACTAGAGCATGCAATTGAATCTTTAGAGAATGAGGAAGGCTTACAACTCAATGGTATTAATAAGCTGTTAATTTATGCTGATGATGTAGTATTATTGGAGGAGATACTGAAGGACAACATGCACACACTATTGAGTAACACTAAGAAATTAGGACTGGAAGTAAATATCAATAAAACTAAATATATGGTCACATGTAGGAATTCATTATATAATGGAAATGGACAGCTAATGACAAATGAGGGAAATTTTGAGGAAGTGGCTGAATTCAAATACCTAGGAACAATAATCACAAATAGGAATGAGATGCAGAAAGAAATTAAACATAGGCTCAATTCTGGAAATGCGTGCTATTATGCATTGCAGAGACTCTTGATATCGCAACTCCTTTCAAAAAACGTTAAACTGAAAATATATAAAACTATTATTCTACCAGTTATATTATATGGGTGCGAAACATGGACTCTTACTTTAAGGGAGGAAAGGAGATTACAAGTATTTGAAAATAAAGTACTTAGGAAAATTTTTGGACCAAAGAGAGATGAACAGACAGGTGAATGGAGAATACTACATAACAATGAACTACATGGTCTTTATAGGAAGCCAGATATAATAAGAACGGTTAAGTCTCGTAGACTGCGATGGGCGGGACATGTTGCGCGTATGGGGAATGAAAGACTTGCATGGAAGCTTCTTGTAGAAAGCCAGAGGGAAAACGCCCAGTTGGTAGACCAAGAATGAGGTGGGAGAATAACATTAACTATGATTTGAGGGAAGTAGATTATACAGGGAATGATTGGAAAGTATTAGCTCAGGATAGGGATGTATGGAGAGCGTATGTCCGCACGACCATGAACCTACGGGTTCGATAGTGCCAGTGAGTAAGTAAGTATTATTATTATATTTATTATTATTATTATTATTATTATATTTATTACTATTATTATTATTATTATTATTGTTATTATATCGGCCACGGTGTACTAGTGGTTATGCTCCTTGCCTCTGGTCCCAAGGGTCGCGGGTTCAAACCCAGCCGGGGTCGATGGATTTTTTAAGGATGGAAAAATCCAAGAAGAAAGTCCTCCGGGAGGGACTTTAAGCCGTGGGTCCCGAGTCTGAAGATTTTCAGGCTCGTAAAAGGTCCTTAAGCCTGGATGAAAAGGTCTCTAAGCAAAATTTACCGAATTTTCCCGTCCTAGTACTACCTTGGTTTCCTAGATGTCAGTATGAGGCGGAACGCTGACCACGGACCACTCAAATGACATCTATACGAAAAGAAGTGTAATTAAATTAGTATGGTTCAAATTCTTCCCTGTAGGGAGAGAGCGCCTAAATCTCTGTTAAGGGAAAACATGGGTTTACAAGATTATTATTATTTATTATTATTATTATAAAAGAATTATGTCCATCCCTGTGGTCACGGGTAGCGGCACTGCCTCCTATGCAGCGGTCCAGGTTCGATCCTCGGCCAGGACAAGTTTCCAGGATGATGATTTTTTCGGGGGTTTTTCCTCACCTGTAAGACAAATATCAGCAATATTTATGGCCAAACGGTCCCCGAACACCACAATCAACATCATCACATTCCCCACGTTTTGTATGAATGTGTTTCATCTTAATGTTGTGTTGTCTCTGAGGAGGCCGAGAGACCCTCCATGTCCTTGTGTGATCAAAAAAGTATGTGTGTGATCCGTAGTTAAAATCCCTCTCCCGACAGGTGGTGTCACTGTAAGGCCCGGGTGACGTGTGGCACGTAAAAGTACCCATAAGGTAAAATGTTAAACTGCGGCAATGGATTGGGATAAAAGCTTCACAAATATCACTTGCCCACCAGAGTAAAATGTATGACTGGACTTTTAAGAAACTAGTAGGCCTACTAACAAGTACCACCATTTTATTCGTATTACGAATTTTAATCAACTGTAACAAATGATTAACAAATATAATTGAATATACATAAAATACGCATGTGTATTCACTCAATTTTGTTGATGACCAGATATTAATAGCACAAGATCATGATGACATTGAATGTATGGCAAGAAAACTAAAAGAAGAATATGAAAAAAAAAAAAAAAAAAAAGGACTTTATAATGTATAAATATAGACAAAACTAAATATCTGTGTATAGGAGAAGAAATGCAAAATACAAATTTTAACAATGGAGAAGTACTAAAACCTAGTATTGAATGCACTTATTTAGAAACAAAATTATACCATTTCAGGAGACACACAGTGGAAATTAAAATAAATAATAGTTTTAAAAAACTAAAAGAACACGCTTTATTAGAAAACTAAAAAATGAAAAATAATTTTAATCTCCAATACGCTTGGGATAAAATAAAGTGGTCAACAAAAAACTCATCTCCTACACATATAGAATAAAATTAGAGTTATCAACAAAAAGAAAATAATTTTACCATCAAAAGCGTGGGGTGCTCTATATAAATTAATATATTTGATAATAAACAGATATTGGTAAAAGTAAGCTCTCTAAGAAGAAAATGTAAACATCATAAAAATCACCCCACGCTTTTGATGGTAAAATTATTTTCTTTTTGTTGATAACTCTAATTTTATTCTATATGTGTAGGAGATGAGTTTTTTGTTGACCACTTTATTTTATCCCAAGCGTATTGGAGATTAAAATTATTTTTCATTTTTTAGTTTTCTAATAAAGCGTGTTCTTTTAGTTTTTTAAAACTATTATTTATTTTTTATTTTTTAGTTTTAATATTTTACAGAATAAGATAAAAATGTAAATATCTTTAAATTCGATACTATTGTAGTATGAGCTAAAAGTAATACTCTTCTATAAAAAAAACTCCCAGCCGGATTTGAACCAGCGACATATGGATTACTGAAATTATATACCACTAAGAGTTTACTGCTCTACCAACTGAGCTCTTACAACGATTGACTAAAAAATCGACAAGTCCGCAACCTATTATACCAGTTTTCATTTTTTTGATTTTCGGATGATTCTGGCCAGGATTTTAGAAACAAAATATGAAATTATTGTATTGTCACGGGTCCTCTACACGTATACAAAGTTTCAAGTCGATCCAATGTTTCTAAGTGGGTGAAAATCGCGTTTAAAGATTCCGTTAAATTGATACAAAAACACGTTTTTTTATTTTCTAATGATTATGGCCAGGATTTTAGAAAATAAATATGAAATTATTGTATTGTCACGGGTCCTCTACAAGTAAGCAAAGTTTCAAGTCGATCCAATGTTTCTAAGTGGGTGAAAATCGCGTTGAAAGATTCCGTTACATTTATACAAAACACTGTTTTGATTTTCTGATGATTATGACCAGGATTTTAGAAAATAAATATAAAATTATTGTATTATCACGGGTCCTCTACAAGTATACAAAGTTTCTAGTCGATCCGATGATTTTAAGTGGGTGAAAATCGCGTTGAAAGATTCCGTTACATAGATAGATAGATAGGTATAAAGGTATAAAAGGTGTAAAGATGTAAAGATGTAAAGATGTAAAGCTGTAAAGATGCAAGGATGCAAGGATGCAAGGATGCAAGGATGCAAGAATGCAAGGATGCAAGGATGCAATGACGCAAGGACGCAAGGACACAAGGACACAAGCATACAAGCATACAAGCATACAAGGATACAAGGACACAAGGACGGATGGACGGATGGACGAATGGACGGATGGACGGATGGACGGATTGACGGATGGACGGATGGACGGATGGACGGACGGACGGACGGATGGATGGATGGATGGATGGATGGATGGATGGATGGATGGATGGATGGATGGATGGATGGATGGATAGATAGATAGATAGATAGATACAGGTCAAGCTAATATAAAGCGTGTAAAAAATATAATCGCACAAGCAAAACAGCTAACAAATGCTTTAAACACTGTTGGGTGGAGTAAAAATATATACAAGAAATAGAAAATTGCAAAAATATCAAACCATAGTTCAGAGCATTTTAACATATGGTGCTGAAGTTTGGCAAATTCCTACCAGGGAAATGAAAATAATTTTAAGTACAGAAATGGATGTTTTAAGAAGATCAGCTGGAAAATCTAGAATGGATAGAAAACGAAATAAAGAAATATGGGAAATTATGGGTGTACAAAAGGAGCCGGACATCTTAGACATTATAGAAAAGAAAAGAAAAGAAAAGATTACAGTAGTATGTCCATGTCTAACGAATGCCATATAAATATTGCCTAAAATTGTTATTGAATGGATCCCAACGGAAAGGAGCAAGAGTGGAAGACGAAAGGAAACTTGGATAGAAGGTGTTCAAGCGGCTATGAATATCAAATGATTGGAGGAAGATCAATGGATGAACAGAGAGGAATGGCGTTTGGTTTTCGGAAGACAGCGGCACTTGCCATGATACCGGATGATGGTGATGATGATAATAATTGAAATCATCGTGGCGTCATT
>JASPKZ010007259.1:3320000-3340000 GCA_030220185.1 Diploptera punctata
TATCTGTTTTTTTCCTCACCTGTAACGGACAAATGTCAGAAAACTTTAAGAGGCCCAAACGATCCCCGAAATCTTATGGGTCATCAGCATTATCATCATCCTTCACCGTTGTGGAAAGCACCGGAACTAGCTACCACAAAACGACCTTACAATTCCCTAGCAAGAAGCAGCAAGCATAGTCATGAAAATGCTATGATTGCAGTGAAATACCGCGCTTCGGGCCGAATTAGCTTTGGATATATATATATATATATGTATGGTTTCACAAAGAAATTAAACATAGCCCGATTCTGGAAATGAATTTTATTTCGCATTAAAGGGTTGTATGGCATTTTCCAAATTCTATAACAAACATGTTAAACTGAAAACATATAAAACTAAAAATCTATTATTCTTCCAGTTATCATTATATGGGATACGAACTTGGACTGTTTAACTTTAAGGGGGTGTAAGGTCACGAATAATTGAGAATATGCCTTAGGAACATTTATGGAAGAGCAGACAGTTGAATGG
Organism: Diploptera punctata; assembly: GCA_030220185.1. NCBI lineage: Eukaryota > Metazoa > Arthropoda > Insecta > Blattodea > Blaberidae > Diploptera > Diploptera punctata. The sequence continues at coordinate 3,320,514 of JASPKZ010007259.1, forward strand.
AAAATACTATGTAATAGTGAGCTACGTGATCTTTATGGGAAACCAGATATAATAAGAAAAGATAAGACTGGTAGAGACCGATGAGCACGATATGTGACACGAATGGAGGATGAAAGTAGCGAATGGAAGCACTTTTAGGAAAATCAAAGAGAAAGCGCCTAGTGGGTAGGCGTGGAATGAGAAGGAAGAATAACATTAACAACAAATTTGAGAGAGATGATTATACAGAGGAGATTGGAAAACTTAGCTCAGGATAAATAGAGAGCTTATATCCGCGCGGCCTGCGAACCTCCGAGTTCCACAGTAACAGCTAGTTAGTAGGGTCTACCCTGTTTATATTTTAATCTAATTAAATATTTTTGCTCCAACCAACTTCGATAAATACTGTTGTAAACAATGTGACTTGTGCTAGCACTAGTAGCGGATGGGAAATAAAAAGGGAGAATGCGGTACTGAAGTTATCCAGTGCATATTATTGACGTGGTGAATGACATTCCTGAAACAAATGCAGCGAACTTTATTACCCGCAGATGCAGCTAGATTTACAATAGCTAACATTTATGTGGTTAGCTGTCCGGCCTACCAATATTACGGATCAATTTTCTCTACTATGCATTATCAAATTAGGATTAGAAAGCAAACTATGGAATATCGAAGGGTTAAAACAAAAACTTTCAATGGACAGATGTGTAGAGTTTATTGAGACTTTTGATATATTAGCTCTAGGAGAAACATGGTTTAAAAGCTAATGAATGCGTAATCTATGTAATATGAAAGGTTATTTTAAGGGTAATCAAAAGAGAGGAAAGAGAGGTAGATATCCAGGCGGTGTTGCCATTTTATATAAACTAACTTAGACCCATATATTAAAAAGGTAAATATTACTTTAAAAGAGGCAATTTGTATATATTACCACACAGAAAGAGCAGAAATGTGTCTGTTGTCTATTTACCGCCAACCACTAAATTCCAGGTATGCCAATCCAAATTTTTTCGTTGAATTGTCTGACTCGTTGGCAGAAATAAAAGATAGGTTTCCGGAAGCGGGAATAATAATTTTAGGGGACTTTAACTGTAGGATTGGGGAGGAAAATATCACTATAAAATCGGATGATAATGAAACACGAGGTGAGAATAGGAGAAGCAAAGATAAGATTTTAAATTCAGAAGGAAACCAATTGTTAGCTTTTTGCGATGCATTTGAACTTGAAATTCTGAATGGGAAATATGGGGAAGATAAAAATGGAGAACTGACATTTATTAATAAAATGGAAGTAGCGTAATCGATTATTCAATATGCACACAAGACATGATTCCAGTCCTAAGTAATTTCTGTATAGTTTCCAGAATCGAATCACACCACTTCCCAAACAAACTTATTTTAAATATGAAAGTATTAGTGAGACAGTTAATGATGAGGTGGCAACAATTATTGCGGGCCAATTACACGTTTCAGGTGGATCGAGGATCTGAGAGAAGAATTTATCAGGAGTTTGGAAACGCTAATACAGGATCTGCAATTAAATGATCTTAGCGGGGAGGAAATTATTAAAACTTTGACAGAATGTTTTCAAAAAGCAGGGGAAAATTCAAGGTTAAATACGCAATGAACCAGAAGGACAAAGGGTGGTACAATAATGCATGTAGAAAGAAGAAGAAATTTGTCGAAAGTAGTCTTTTAAAGTTTAGAAAAGAAAGCACAGATGAAAGCAGAAAAAATATGCGCAAGAGAGAAAGGAATATAAAGAATTATTGGCAGAAACAAAACTAGCATGGCAAAATAAGAAATCCGAAGAAATGAGAGTCGCGACTGAAAGTGGGAACATTGCGGACATATGGAAAGCGTTAAGGGAACTCAAAGTAAAGTCCATAAATCGGACAAGAATAACGCCGGGGAATGGAGAAGTTACTTTGATAGGGTGCTGGGAAATAAGAGGTTAAGATATAATCAAGGAAATATAGTTGAGATCCCTGACCCAATTCATATTCAATTACTGGATCAGGATATTTCGAAAAATGAAGTGGTTCTTCTTCTTCTCCATAAATGTTTAAAGAATGGTAAAGCACCTGGAATTGATGGAATACCAGGGGAATTCTTGAAAAATATATCATCCATATATTATCAGACGTTTGAAAACTGCGTTCAACAAACTTTTTAATGGAGGAGATTATCCGGAAGCCTGGGCGACAGGTGTCATCCAACCGCTATACAAAGGGAAAGGTGGGGCACAGATACCAGAAAGTTACAGGGGAATTGTCTCTTGTCAGTGTTCGGAAAAATATATTGTAAAGTACTTTACGAACGAATAAGACAATGGGCTAAAGAGAACAATAGGCTCTCAAAATATCAGGCAGGTTTTAGAGAAGGGTACTCCACGGTGGACAACGTATTTGTTCTGAGAACATTAATTGATGACAATCTGAAAATGAAGGGGGGGTAAATTATTTTGTGCATTCATTGATTTTAAGATGGCATTTGATACTGTGGACCGAAGCGCACTTTGGGAAAAATTAAATCGGAAAGGATTGTCTCATAAAATGATACATGCTTTAATGTCAATTTATAAATATGTTATATTTTGTATAAAAGTAGACCAAGGGCACATTACAGAGAGCAGTGAAGTCAATCGGGGAGTGAGACAAGGTTGCATTTTATCACCAATGCTATTTAATCTATTCGTTGATGATATTGTAGACGTAATGCTAGAAGGAGAAATTGAGGCTCCGGAAATAGGAAATGTTAGAATCCCAGTCCTGTTGTATGCAGATGATTTAATTATCTGTTCCAAGACAATCAAGGGACTGCAAAGAGGTCTTGACCTACTGGAAATATACTGTAGGAATTGGGGATTGATTGTAAATGTTAGTAAGACAAAAGCAATGACCTTTAAAAATGGGACGGTTTATGGTAGAGCAGAGGAATGGAAATACAGAGATCAAGTACTTCAAAACGTGAAACATTTTGAATATCTTGGTACGACGTTGAAAATGAACGGAAAGTGGAAAAAACATATTGATATAGCATTATTTAAAGGGAAGGGACAACTTAACAGTGTACTCGGTATTCTGGGTCGAGTGCCTGATATTCCAGTCAGCACATTAGAAAAAATGTATGCAGCGATGGTCAGGCCAGTAATGCACTATGGTAGTGAGATTTGGGGTTTCCAAAGAACGGAAATACTAAATAAGGTATATACGCATTTTCTAAAGTATATTACAGGACTTAGTAAGGCCGTTTCTAACTGTGGAATTTTATATGAATTCGGGTCATTCCAGGACGACATTAACTGTAAAATTCGTGTACTCAAATACTGGTTGCGAGTAATCCAAGTGAACAAACAATGCTTAGAGCAATTTGTTACGACCACCAAATTAAAAACATAGATGTTAAATTTTGGGCAGACGAGGTTAGGAGAGAACTCCAAAAGATTGGGATGGGCTGGATATGGAAAAAGGGACTGAAAATCGCAAGAACGTGTGGAGAAAAATAAGGAGGAGGTACTTAGATATAAACCAAGAAGATACTTTTGCCGAATGTACAGGAAAACGCTCACTGTGTTTACAAAGAGACCTAAAACACGTCTGGGGAAAAGAATCGTATATACTCAACCTAGGATTTAAGGAGAGATCAGGGCTTGCTTGGTTTAGGCTAGGGGCATGGAAATTTCTAAAAAATTAGCGACGATCACGATATGCGAATATGTCCAATGTGCGGGAACTTTGAAGATGAGATACATATATTAGGAAAATGTAATGATTTAGAATATTGGAGACGTCAGTTATTACCCGAAAGATTTCTAAATTCAAATCGGGAAAGATTGGCATGCTACGAGTTATTGGTAAATCCAGAAAATTGGATAAACCTCGGTAAATTTCTGGACAAAACGCGAAAAATAAGGACAACACTCATTCATGAATAAATATATGTTATCAAAATGCAATACCATTAATTATTAACAATTATATATAAATTAATGAGTGTATAATGCTATTGTGTTATTATTTAATTGTAATATTAATGTGGGGCACGCCGTAGCGTAGTGGTTAAGGCACTGCGCTACAAGCCGGAAGGTCGAGGGTTCGAGTCCCGGTGGGGTCAGGATTTTTAAACTGACCCAAACTTTCTTGCGGCACTATGGCCCTGGGGTCGACTCAGCCTCTAACTGAAATGAGTACCAGACGCTTGTTCTGGGGTAAAGGCGGCCGTCACGTAGGGCTGACAACCCGGCTGACATCAAGTGCCGATTGTCAAGAAAAAGTGGGAGCCTTAACCTCCTACTACCCCAAGGGCCTCCTGAGGCCTGTAGTGGGATCACTTTACCTTTTAATATTAATGTGTTTTCTTTATGTAATTGTAATGTTAATGTTTTTCTAGTGTATAATGCTATTGTGTTATTATTTAATTGTAATATTATTATTGTGTTTTCTTTATGTAATTGTACTGTTATTGCTGCTTTTGTTGTTTATTTTTCTTTACACTAGTACCAATTATTACTTTATTGTAACGGACTGTCAACAGCACGTACGGCTTACTGCCCGTGCGACCCATATTTGTAAATAATATTGTAAATATCTTACTTTTTGTCTAATAAAGTCCTACTACCACTAATTTGTCTTTCTGACTTAGAACACAATGCTGGTTTATTGACATCACTTAAACACCACGCCAACAAACTAGAGTACAGTAATATCTTTATAACTTAGAACACACTGCTGTTTTATTGGCATCAATTCAATACAATCTCCACAAACTACAGTACAGTAATAGCTTTCTAACTTTAAACACACTGCTGTTTTATTGGCATTAATTCAAGTCAATGCCCACAAACTAGAGTACAGTAATATCTTTCTAACTTAGAACACGCTGCATTTTTTATTGGCATCAATTCAAGACAATGTCCACAAACAAGAGTACAATAATATCTTCCTAACTTAGAACACACTGCTGTTTTATTGGCATCAATTCAAGACAATGCCCACAAACTTGAGTACGGTAATATCTTTCTAACTTAGAACACACTGCTGTGAACACACTGCTGTTTTATTGGCATCAATTTCAAGACAATGTCCACAAACTAGAGTACATTAATATCTTTCTAACTTAGAACACACTGCTGTTTTATTGACAGCAATTCAAGTCAATGTCCACAAATTTGAGACAGTAATAACTTTCTAACTGAGAACAACCGGCTGTTTTATTGCCATCACTTCAAGACCATGCCCACAAACTAGTGTACAGTAATATCTTTCTCACTTAGAATACAATGCTGTTTTAATGGCATCACTTCAACACCACACCAACAAATTAGAGAACAGTAATATCTTTCTAACATAGAACACACTGCTGTTTTACTGGCATCACTAGAACACCATGTCCACAAACTAGAGTACAGTAATATCTTTCTAACTTAGAACACAGTGTTGTTTTATTGGCATCAATTCAAGACAATGCGAACAAACTAGAGTACAGTAATATCTTTCTAACTTAAAACACACTGCTGTTTTATTGGAATCACTTCAAGACAATATCCACAAACTAGAGTACAGTAACATCTTTCTAACTAAGAACAAACTGCTCTTTTATGGGAATCACTTCAAGACAATGTCCACATATTAGAGTACAGTAAAATCATTCTAACTTAGAACACAATGCTGTTTTATTGGCATCAATTCAAGACAATGTCCATAAACTAGAGTCCAGTAATATATTTCTAACTTAGAACACGCTGCTGTTTTATTGGAATCACTTCAACACAACGCCAACCAACTAGAGTACAGTAATGTCTTTCTACCTTAGAATACACTGCTGTCTTATTGACATCAATTCAAGACAATGTCCACAACAATAGTACAGTAATATCTTTCCAACTTAGAACACACTGCTGTTTTATTGGCATTAATTCAAGACAATCTCCACAGACTTGGCTACAGTAATATCATTTCTTACTTAGACATACTGCTGTTTTAATGGAATCACTTCAACACCTCATTAACAAACTAGAGTTACACTAATAATCTTTCTAATTTAGAACACACTGCTGTTTTTATTGGCATTCACGTTAACACCACATTAACAAACTAGAGTGCACTGATATGTTTCTAACTTAGAACACACTGCTGTTTTCTTGGCCAACCCGATCCCTTCAACACCACATTGACAAACTAGAGTACATTTATATCTTTCCCAACTTAGAACACACTGCTGTTTTATTGGCATCAATCGAAGACAGTGTCCATAAACTTAGAGTACCGCAATTTTTGGCGAACATAGAACAAGACTGCTGTTTTAGTGCCAGACATTCCAGACCATGCCCACAAACTAGAGTGCAGTAATGTCTTTCTACATTAGACGTACAATGCTGCGTTTTATTGGCATCACTTCAACATCATGCTAACAAACTAGAGTACAGTGATATAATTCTAACTTAGAACACTCTGCTGTTTTATTAGCATCAATTCCAGACAGTGTCCATAAACTATAGTGAGAAGAATGTGTTCCTAACAGAGAACAAACTGCTGTTGTAAAATTGCCATCACAAACTCGCAGATGCAGTATTGTCGTTCTACATTAGCTTACAATGCTGGTTTTATTGGCAATCACTTCAAACATAATGCTAACACACTAGAGTACATTAATATAATTCTAACTTAGAATACACTGCTGTTTTATTGGCATCAATTCAAGCCAATGTCCACAAAGTAGAGTACAGTAATATCTTTCTAACTTAGAACAAACAGCTGTTTTATTGGCATCACTTCAACACGACACCAACAAACTAGAGTACAGTAATATCTTTCTACCTTAGAACACACTGCTGTTTTATTGGCATCAATTCAAGACAATGTCCTCAAACAAGAGTACAGTAATATATTTCCAATTTAGAACATACTGCTGTTTTATTGGCATTAATTCAAGACAATATCCACAAAATTGACTACAGTAATATCTTTCTAACTTAGAACACACTGCTGTTGTATTGGCATCACTTCATCACCACGTTAACAAACTAGAGTACATTAATATCTCTCTAACTTAGAACACACTGCTATTTTATTGGCACAAATTCAACACCACGCCAACAAACTAGAGTACAAGAATATCTTTCTAACTTAGAACACACTGCTGTTTTATTGGCATCACTTCACAACACCACCTTAACAAACTAGAGTGCACTAATATCTTTCTAACTTAGAACACACTGCTGTTTTATGGGCATCACTTCAACACCACGCCAACAAACTAGAGTACAATAATATCTTTCCAACTTAGAACACACTGCTGTTTTATTGACATCAATTCAAGACAATGTCCACAAACTAGAGTACAGTAATATCTTTCTAACTTAGAACAACACTGTTGTTTTATTGGCATCAATTCAAGTAAATGCCCACAAACTAGAGTACAGTAATATCTTTCTACCTTAGAACACACTGCTGTTTTATTGGCATTAATTCAAGACCATATCCACACACTTGACTACAGTAATATCTTTCTAACTTAGAACACACTGCTGTTTTATTGGCATCACTTCAACACCAACCAAAAAAAAACTAGGGTACAAGAATATCTTTCAAACTTAGAACACACTGCTGTTTTATTGGCATCACTTCAACGCCACGTTAACAAACTAGAGTACATTAATATCTCTCTAACTTAGAACACACTGCTGTTTTATTGGTATCACTTCAACACCACGCCAACAAACTAGAGTACAAGAATATCTTTCTAACTTAGAACACACTGCTGTTTTATTGGCATCACTTCAACACCTTCTTAACAAACTAGAGTGCACTAATATCATTCTAACTTATAACACACTGCTGTTTTATGGGCATCACTTTAACACCACGCCAACAAACTAGAGTACAATAATATATTTCCAACTTAGAACACACTGCTGTTTTATTGGCATCAATTCAAGACAATGTCCACAAACTAGAGTAAAGTAATATCTTTCTAATTTAGAACACACTGCTGTTTTATTGGCATCAATACAAGTAAATGTCCACAAACTAGAGTACAGTAATATCTTTTTAACTTGGAACACACTGGTGTTTAATAGCATCACTTCAACACCATGTCCACAAACTAGAGTACAGTAATATCTTTCTAACTTAGAACAAACTGCTGTTTTATTGCCATGGCTTCAAGACCATGCCCACAAACTAGAGTACAGTAATATATTCATTACTTAGTACACACTGCTGTTTTATTGGCATCACTTGAACACCATGTCCACAAACGTGAGTATTGTAATACGTTTCTAACTTAGAACAAACTGCTATTTTATTGGCATCACTTCAAGACCAAGCTCACGAAATAGAGTACAGTAATATCTTTCTAACTTAGAACACACTGCTGTTTTATTGGCATCACTTCAACATCATGTTAACAAACTAGAGTATAGTAATATCTTTCTAACTCAGAACTCACTGCTGTTTTATTGCCATCGCTTCAAGACCACGCCCATAAATTAGAGTACAGTAATATATTTCTAACTATGAACAAACTGCTGTTTTATTGACATCCCTTCAGCACTACGCCAACAAAGTACAATATATAAAGTCTTTCTAACTTAGAGCACACTGTTGTTTTATTGGCATCCCTTCAACACTACGCGAACAAATTACAGTGCAGCAATGTGTTTCTAACTTTGAACACTCTGCTGTTTTACTAGCATCACTTCAACACCACACCAACAAAGTACAGTATAGTACAGTACAGTAATGTCTTTGTAACATAGAATACACTGCTGTTTTACTAGCATCTCTTCTACAACGTGCCAAGAAACTATAATACATGAAAGTATAACAGAATAAACTGCTGTTTTATTGGCATCCCTTGAACTCCACTTCAACAATCTACAATATACAGTAATGTCTTTCTAACTTAGAACACACTGCTATTTTATTGGGATGATTTATCCCCGTTCGTTCCACAGTGTGAAGTTTCTTAACCAGATTAATTTAGTAACTCTTATTTCCCAGCAGCTGTCAGCGAGGGACATGGTGGTTAGTACATCGCCTCGAGGCGACGTCAATCATGAAACTACGGTATTCATTGGATGGATGAAGGCCGGTTAATTTTTTCTCAGAGATATTTTATTCAGACTTGAGGTTGTTTTACGAGCCCGAAAATCTTTAGTCTAGGGATCTACGGCTTATAGTCACTCCCGGAAGCCTTGCCCCTTGGATTTTGCCATCCTAGAAATCCATCGAACCTCGCCTGGGTTTGAATCCGCGGCCCTTGGGACTAGAGGCAAGGAATATAAGCATTAGACCAACGCGGCCGAAGCATTATGAATAATGTATATATATACTCTTTCAAGTTCACCGTTTTCTTATTACTGATTTCTACTTGCCATTAACTCTTATAAGAAGCTTTGACTGAAAAAAATGGGACTTATGGACATTAAATAGATACAGCTCGGGTAATGTGGACCCTCCGGTTTGAGTGGACCCTATTAATATCTTCTTTAATTGCTGCTGCCCTCGACAATGAATTATTTTAACTTCTTCCCCTCAGCAACTTTGACGTGTTGAAGGCCAGTTTCTTTTATTCTTTGTGCGAAGAAGGGTTTGTTTGTGATATTACGAACACGATCATTTAAAAGTTTTTCAAGCTAAGAATCAATTCTTAATTTCTGCTAATGAATAAGATAAATATTGAAAAAACTCCTAAATATATTATATAATGTAGAAGCTGTTTTAAAATACGGACGGGTTTGACTTGATAATATGTGACATGGATGCTGTATAAGATAAGTAAACATAACAAAGGGATTCGGTTATGCGGACCCTCCATGAGGCGGTTAAAGTGGACATAGGTCCACTTTACACGAATACGTATATTATTATCGATGAGGATGTTATCCGTAAAAAACATGCACGTAATTAATTATATTTAATATCCTGGTAATTTTACTAAACCCAAAGACTGTCGCTGTCTACAGACGAATGACATGACAATGTTATAACGAAAAATAATTTTCCAAACATTAAATAAATATCAACGCTTTTTAATTATCATCAATCATAAATACTTTCAGATTAATTTGTGCTTGTCTGGATAAATTAAAAATCTTAAAAATAGTCTAAAAGCTAGGATGGACTCTGGGGTCCACTTTATCCGAATATGGAGTTTAAAGTAGACCTGTCTTTGAAATGTAAAAAGGTTTATAAATTATAAAGATGTTTCCATGTTTGAATAAAATAACAATGATATTTTATAGTTATAACACTAATGATAATCACTGTAATTAAACAAAATTCAAATCTCTTAACTAAGAGGAGAAAAAAAGCAAATTCAAAATAGGGGTTCACATTACCCGAACTTCCTCTATTATACTGTATAAAATTATAATGTTTATTTTATATTTTAATAAGTAGAAAAATACTACTCGTATAGAGGACCGTTTCAAGTCTTAACATAGTTTCTATTTATGGCGAATTATCAATGTGAAAGTCTTCTTTATTCTTACAGACAAACATAATCAATGCTGGAATATGTGCAAAAATACAGAAACAACTAAAATCTCACGTAAGAAGAATGAGCAGAACAGTAATACCACGTCAAATCTTTTAATTACCAGCCACCAGGCAAGATATCATTGAGCAGACCCTTCAAACGTTGGATTGAGTTCGCAACAGACCGCTAGGTCTATCGCATGAAATGAAGAAGAAGAAGAAGAAGAAGAAGAAAGTTTTCTTTCACATTTATGAATACCTTGAATATGTTTTTCTAAGTTTTTAATGTGAATTTTTATTTGATATTAATTTATGTGCGAAGTTTTGTTAACAGAAAAAATAAATCTGCAGATATGGAGTACATATAGGGCCCTAAGTACCTAAGAGAGAGTTTAAACTAAAATAAATAAGTAAATAAAAACGAACTAAAGAAATGTAAAAGATCAAAATTAATTCCTGAAAAAAAATCCTTCCTACTAGAGCATTCTGGAGAGCTGTAACTGTGGAACATAACATTTTGTCTTGGTGTCCCAACCCGGCGATGCCTCGGATCCTTTAGGTTTATTTCCACGTGTTACACTTGTTAATATGAGAATATTGGTTCTGCTGCGTGTTCCAGCAAGGAATCCGAGTCCCTTTTCCTCAGCTAGGAGCAATGTCTTACTAAAATACCCTTGTACCCATACCATTTATTTTGTGCAACGTGCGTCTGTTCATATGAAACCATTAAGCACTTCAATTCTCAAATACCTCGCTCGCGTATAATAGAGGCCTACTATACCGGATGTAACTTCGAACAAGAAGGTCATTTCACCTTCCTGTGCAAGTTGTTTTGGTTATCCTTTATTCCCGGCTTTATGTTCAGCGTAAAATACAGCATGTCCACAAGGTCCTGCTACCAAAACAATGTAACTTAGCTCGTAAACTGTTTGAGATAGAGACATGCGGGTTTTTGCAACGTATTCTACATCACTCAAAGTTTTGATTTCATTTGTTGCAGATTGTGATTTAAACAACAATGACGACACCACAGGAAAAGGCCCAATGTGTATGGTCGTATGTCGAGTCTGGTAAATCACCAGTAACAGTTCAGCAAAATTTCCGCTGGCAATATGGAAGAGATCCTCCATCCAAACCATCCATAATTAGATGGACAGAGAAATTTCTAGCTACTGGCAGCGTACTGGACTTGCCACGGAGTGGACAACCAGGTGTGAGTCAAGAAATTATCAACAATGGACAACTTGCATTTCAACTCAGACCTCAAAAATCGGTTCGTCATGTTTCACGGAACTGCATTTACCAAAATCAGGGCAAAGTGCCAGTCAGAGCAAAAATAGTGATCAATAATAAAATAATAGAACAGATAGCACACTTTAACTATCTTGGTTCAGATATAACATATAGCTACGATTTGGATATACATAATAAATTAAACCGATATCAAATGATGTGTGGCACCATAAGAAGAAGCCTCCGAAAGACTCTATGAGAAACTCAGCTCAGGTTTTATAAAATTATGGTTGTTCCTGTTCTTTTACATGGATCTGATCTTGGTTACTTACAAAAAAAAATATATCTCACACATTCAAGCCACTGAAATGAAATTTTTAAGTTCCGTAAAAGGATGTACACGCATGGATAGATTACACAATGAATCAATAAGAAATGAACTGGAGATATTTTCAATAGTCGATAAACTAGAAGAGCACAAATACCAATGGAAAGAACATTAAGACAGAATGGACAATACAAGATTACCCAAAAAGATCAACACCTACAAACCACATGGAAAATGATCTTTGGGACGGCCAAGGAAACGATGGACTTGAGACCTAATCCTGGAAAGGAAGAAGAAGAAGAAGAAGCATTTATAAAGTCCTCCATAAGCGGCTGAAAATTACGCAAGCGTCGCTGCCAACGACTTCCCTCGGCGTGTGGAATTTACTGATTCCATGCTGAGCCCAATTGACGAAGACAATGAGTACCTGCAGATGGTGATATTCTTTGATGAAGCGAATTTCTTTGTGTCTAGACATGTTAACCGCCATAATATTCAGATATGGGGATACTGGTGATTTACCAGACTCAGCACACGACCATACACATTGGGTATTTTCCTGTGGTGACGTCATTGTCATTTAAATCACAATCTGAAACAAATGTAAATAAAACATTGAGAGATGTACAATACGTTGCAAACAACCGCATGTCTCTATCTCAAATAGTTTTCAAGCTAAGTTACATTATTTTGGTAGCAGGACTTGTGGATACACTGTTGGTTTATATTGCATACATTATTTCATCTTATTAAGAAAATATCTAGAATATATATATATATATATTTATTATTAAGTTTAGGGAGAGGGTTGACTTAAAATTGCTGTAAGGTTTGTCACGGTTCATCTGTATGTGATTTCATGCTACCTCCCATTACAAAGAAATAACGTATGTATAACAACTTGCCATTACATGCAGGACACGTAGTAGTGAGTTGCGTAGTTAATTTATTTCGTACAAATTGTTTTCATAGTTATTTAATACCAGGGTACATTATCGAAGCGCAGGTTTGTTTGGATTTAAAGCTTGTTCTCATAGTGCGTTTCAAATACGATACAGTGCGTACGTAGGTACTTCATAGTTAACTCATCCCGGACCCTATCCCTAATATTAATAATAATGTAAATAATAAAATTAATAATAATATAGAAACACTAATTGTTAATGTTATTATTATTATTATTAATTAAGACTCTTTGTAAACAGTACAATTTCACCTTATTCGTCAAGATCACTTAATGTCAAATTAATACAGGCCACAACCTGATCCCGTTGATTTCAAGCAATTTTGCATGTTGAAGTTAGCCTACAGACGAAGTGAATGAAAGCAGTAGGCATTTCATAAGTCAGGAGTGTTCCTTTATTCTCAGGTAGTATGCCATTGTATGGCTTGCAATTCCCCGTGCCCCCTTCTTCCCGTGCCTTAATTCTCTCCGTCTGTGGACACATATCATTTGAATTTTCGACAGTTTCATATTTATTCCTCTTTCAGTTTTTGTGTTTATAGTAAAAATTACAACCCAAATAATTAAAATGTGTTACTTGTTATAGAGATTTGTTTTATATTATGATTTTTGATCTTATATGTTCATTTCCCTAAAATGCCATAATTTTTGTTTTTTTCTTTTGATATTTTAAAATTATATTCTTGGCATAACTGGTTTAATTGATATACAGATTACTGTAAATTATTTTCATTTTCTTGAATAATGACTACATCATCAGCATACATTAAAACGTTTGATATTTTAAAACGGGCCATGTGTCTTTTTAAATTACAAATTGCAGGATATTGCTGAAATCGTAACAAAGGTTGACTATCCTTTCATCCTAAACACATAAAATGTCCACTTAACCTCGCGAGGACAAATAGTCCTCACATAACTCACATATGTGAGAAATATCGAAATCTAATTCGAAACATAAAATTGAACGACTGCACCACGCTGACTACATACTTTCTAGTACTAGTACTGCCCTTTACTCAGTCAACATTGGCTCTTCGATGTCAAGACACTGATTTGTTAATAATATTATTTCAGGATTGTTCCTGTTATTTACACAGGTATCCCCAACCAAAATGTTCAATTTTTTTCTTCCACACTTCCCGGTCTTGCGTGTCTGCTTCTATCATATTTCTCTTCTTCATGTTGTCTTGAAATCCCTTTATCCACGTTGGCTTCGGTCTACCACGTTTTCCTTTTCCAGGAGGTATCCATTTCAATACTTATTTGTTTGTTTCTGTGTCCCTTCTTCTCATTATATATGTCCATACCATCTTCGTTGGATTTCTTCAATCACTTGTACAATATCCTTTTCTACATTCGTTATTTCTCTTATTGTATTATTTTTTTTTATTTTATCTAATTTTGATATTCCTGCCGATCTTCTTGTGTGATTGATAATTAATTTCTGTGTTTTTGCTTCAACATTATTATTATTATTATTATTATTATTATTATTATTATTATTATTATTATTATTATTTCAGCAAACACGGTTAAGCAAGAAAGAAAATAGGATTTTCTTGAAGTGTGAAGCGATGGAGGAGTGCCACATTTCAGCAGAATTCTATAGAACTATTGACAGATGACAGTCGTAATGCAGCTCTCGTCTCTGCGAATATGGTGTGAAGAGAACGAGAGAGTGAGAGCGGAGGAGAAATTTTTCTCAATTGGAAGGCTATATCTGGGAAAGTTTATATTAGAAATAGAAATGGACGGAAGCTGTTCCTATATAGAAGAGACTAATCTAGTCTAGCCAACCTACACAATCTTAATTCCCCTTGGGGTGTGTGGCAGAAGAGACATGGGAGAGGAAGGTACTTTATACCTCTAATTCAATAGAATTGGTCGTCATTTTTCAACCCAATTTCTGAGAGGTTATTTGTTCTGCAGAAGTACTACGTATGTGCTTTACTTTATTAAAGCTGACATAACATTTTTTTATAAATCGTGAATCAGGAAAAACCAAAGTTCCCAAATGTAATAGAATAACTCATTGACTTTGTGATAGTATTTTGTTAGTCGATTCATTTTAAAATATTGTACTTCGTTTAAGGAACAGACAATAAATAAGAAAGGCTTATTAATCTGGTTTTTTGTACGTAGAAGGTATTTAGAAATTACACGTAAATTAGTGATTTTATAATCAACAATTTGTTCCCTGTGACCACCACAATAGGAAGTTATGGCATACGTTATGCCGCAGCGCGCGCAGCTTCCCCTACTGGGATCCCACATTCGAATCAGAGAGATCGTGGTGGTGGGCTATATTGGGATTTTTCGGGATTTTTTCAGGAATCTCCTGTTTCCCGAATTTCATCTCATACATACTCTCCATTCCTCTTTCCCTCTAACTAGAGAAATAACATTTTTATGTACATTTAGTTTAGCGTTTAGAGTTCGGATGACAAGAGAATAATAGGCTTAATTCAGGAAATGCATGCTATGTTTAATTTCTTTGTGCATCTCGTTTCAATTTGTAATTGCTGTTCCTAGGTATTTAAATTCGGCCACTTCTTGGAAATTTTCCTCATTTTGCATTAACTGTTCATTTTCTACACGTGAACACATTTTGACGCAATGTTGGACTGGCTTCTTAATTTTGCGGGCGGCGGGCGGTGGGATCTCGGCTTGTATGGTAAAAAAAGATTCGTGAGTTGACGACTAACGAATCGAAAATTCGGCAGAGTAATTTCCATATGCGCCTGTCCCTTCATTCTGGAAAGTTCGACTTTCGAGATTTCGACTACAAAAGAGTCTAGACTGGCTTCCAGATAGTTTTGAGCATCACATGCAAGGATCGGACCAGCCAATTGTAGTCATTTCCAGAACGTGGACAAACAAACGTGATATAGAGTGAAATCAAGGTGATATAACAAGTGAAATCTTCATCGATAATAAACTGTGAAGCAAGAAACTTTATGAATAGCAAATTATTTTGATCAATTAACAACATTCCCTGTAGTAAATAAAGTGAGTTTGCAAAATCTTGTGTAAACAACTGTGATGTTCATTTAAAATAAGTTCCACCTGAATCCTACACAGTATTAGGAGTGACAACATATTTAATTTTATTAACATTTACTCCACCACCAATTTCATCATCATCATCATCATTATCATCATCAATCAAGGATTAGCCCATGTGGGTTCCGGTCTCATAGATCCTCATTCAAAAAGTTTAATCCATCTCTTTTTCAGTCTACCAACATTCCTGTCTCCTTTTGGTTTGTAACAAGTATAATATTTGCTATGCGTTCATCTGTCATTGTTTGAACATGTTCTTTCCAATTTTTCTGAGTTTTTTATTTTATCTAAAAGTTTAAAAAATATTTAGCTCGTTTCTAATATCTCCACTTCTTCTTTTATCTAGAAGTTTGCAGCCAGCCACACTTCTCAGAAATCTCATTTCAGCTGCTTCTATGATCTTCTCTTCTCTTTTAGTTATAACCCAAAATACACTACCGTACAACAGTAAGCAGACTGCCACAGCTTTATAAAATGTTATTGTTAATCGATAGAATGTGCATGCTGGCTCCTAGTGCCTTCTCGCTATCGCCTACATCGTCAGCATATAAGTTTTCGTCCCGCTGTGGGGATGAGTGTGCTTCCCTACTGGGAAATTTCTTAACCAAACTAATTTAATTACTTTTTTTTTTCTATAGATGTCACCGAGGGAGATGTGGTAAGTACATCGCCTAGAAGAGACATCTAGTGTTACTCAGATGGATAATGGTCAGTTCAAGTTTGCTGAGAGGTGTTTTTACTTAGACTTAAAGTTGTTTTTCGAGTACGAAAAATCTTCAGGCTAGGGACTCATGGTTTAAAGCCCCTCCGGGAGGACCTGCCCATTGAATATTTGCATCCTAAAAATCCATAGATGCCGGCCGGGTTTGAACCGGGGACCCTCAGGATTAGAAGCAAGGAACATAAATACTAGACTACCGTGGCATACACCAACAGCTTGTTACAACGGACATTGTTGGTACGTTACGGTTTCGTGCCAGCGCATAGAACTCTCAGGGAGAATGGAAGCGGAATCACTGCTTGTATTACGGTTGAATTCTTGAGCGATTGATTCATTCAACATCCAATCATTTATACAGGTGCTCTAAAATTCCCCTTACAATATTCTAGGACTTGTAGAGGGAACTGAGTTGATAATATTTAGAATTGGAAACCATTTTCGGAAACTTACCGTTTCCGTGCTACAGCCGTTTGAAAACAAGTATTGCCTGAACGTACGTCACGTGTCTCAACAAGTTATTGCTTCGCAATTCGTCTAAACTGAAATTTTCCCTATCGAGTATTCCAAGGCTTGATGCTTTTTTTGAAAAAAAGTCAACATTTTTCGAAATTGTGAAAACTGCAAAAATTGATTGTGGAGAGTGTTTCCGGGATTATTAATGCAAGTCATGATTCAGTTTCCATTTTGTTTCTATGGGTATTAATGAATTGAATTGTAAAATAAATGATGTACTGTGTTACGCCTCATAATATATTAGCCTTTTTGTAAAACATATTTTCAAACGGCTGTAGCACGGAAACGGTAAGTTTCCGGAAATGGATTCCAATTCTAAATATTATCTACTAAGTCCCCTCTACAAGTCCTAGAAGTTTGTACGGGGAATTTTAGAGCACCCTGTATACATTAGTATCCTGAAGGATGGAAAATCCCGTTTGGACATAATATGAGCCTACTAGGTCGCTGTTTATTTGTAGTAATACCATCATGGCTTTATTTCATAATAACATTTGAAATGGTTGATTTTAGTAGCTTACAATAGCGTTGAAATCTCTCACATATAATTACAGCGTAGGTGTGATCATGTCACGTCACTGAGTCCTGACCATCTTGTAATACTCATCTGTCCGTAATAATTTTGATCTTATACTGTTTATTGATATATACAACATATAATTCGTGATGATGTAGTATTATTGAGCGATAACGAGGAGATAATAAGGGCCAACACACACACTCTATTGAAAAAACATTAAGAAATTGGGACTGGAAGTAAACATAAATAAAACTAAATATATATTCACACATAGAAATGCATTATATAATGAAAATGGGCAACTAATCACAAATGAAGGAAATTTTGAAGAAGTGTCTGATTTCAACTATCTAGGAACAATAATCACAAATAGGAATGAGATGCACAAAGTAATTAAACATAGGCTCAATTCTGGAAATGCGTGCTATTATGCATTGCAGAGACTCTTGTCTTCCCAGCTCCTTTAAAAAAACGTTAAACTGAAAATATATAAAACAGTTAATCTCCCAGTTATATTATATGGGTGCGAAACATGAACTCGTACTTTAAGGGGGGAAAGAAGATTA
The DNA here is from genome assembly GCA_030220185.1 of Diploptera punctata. Classification (NCBI taxonomy): domain Eukaryota; kingdom Metazoa; phylum Arthropoda; class Insecta; order Blattodea; family Blaberidae; genus Diploptera; species Diploptera punctata. The sequence goes on from JASPKZ010007259.1 coordinate 3,338,891, forward strand.
CGAGTAATTACTCTCAATTATAATTGAGAACAAAATTCTTAGGAACATTTTTTGGGCTAAATAGAGATTAACAGGCAGGTCTACATAATAGCGAGCTACATGATATGTGACATGTGGCACGTATGGGGTACGAAAGAGGTGCATGGGAAATTCTGGTAGGAAAACCAGAGAAAACGCCCAGTTGGTAGATCAAGAATGAGGTGAGAAAATAACATTATCCATGATTTGAGGGAAGTAGATTATACAGGGGATGACTGGAAAACATTGGCTCAGGATAGGGATGTATGGAGAACTTACGTCCGCGCGGCCATGAACCTACGGGTTCGAAGGAGCCAGTGCGTTAGTTAGTTAATTCGTCATATTTTGAAATTTGTTTCTTACACTTTGTATATAATTTAGGAATAGAGATTAACAATGATGGAAAACAAGATGATACATTGAAGATAAGAGTCATTAAAGACCATTTCAATTATATTAAACTATTAAATAGTGTTGTGGGATGAACAGATAAAATAAATAATAGTTTAAAAACTAAAACAGCACGCTTTATTAGAAAACAGAACTAAAAAATGAAAAAATAATTTTAATTTCCAACGCGCTCGGGATAAAATTAAAGTAGTCAACAAAAAAATCATCTCTAACACATCTAGAATAAAACTAGAGTTATCTAAAAAAATATTTTGCCATGAAAAGCGTGGAGTGCTCTATATCAATTAATATATTTGATGATAAACATGTATTGCTAAAAGTAAATTCTCTAAGAAGAAAACGCAAAAAAACATAAAAAACACCCCACGTTTTTGATGGTAAAATTATTTTTTTTGTAGATAATCTAGTTTTATTCTAGATGTGTTGGAGATTATTTTTTTGTTGACCACTTTAATTTTATCCCAAGCGCGTTGGAAATTAAAATTATTTTTCATTTTTTAGTTCGGTTTTCTAACAAAGCGTGTTGTTTTAGTTTTTTAAAACTATTATTTAATTTTTATTTTTTAGTTTAATTGATTGTCATGAACCGGAATCCCATGAACATTTAATTGCTTACGATATTTTTAGTGTCTAGGCACAAATATAATTATATATTTTTTAAAATTATTATTATCTAATATT